>JAAGAY010146180.1:14286-25857 GCA_011801015.1 Ardeotis arabs | reverse complement strand
AGAAACGTAAAAAAAAAAAAAAAAAAAAAAAAAGAAAAAAAAAGGAAGAAACCCCATATCTTTTCAATTTCACCTCTGACAAAATTAAATCGACCTATGGGCTCAGAAGTTGGTAGGTAAGGACACAGATTGTTTTGGGGGTATGGTTTTGTTTTTTTTTTTACTTTTTTGAAAAAAGGAAACAAGTCTAGTGTGATCACAATATCACACAAGCCTGAGTTTTGAGTGTGACAGTACTACACTGTTAACAACACAGATGGTCTCCTGTTTGAGCTATTCACTGTGCCATGAGCGATGCTGGGACATAGAAGTCATTGCCACAAAGTGCTGACAAAATATTAACCAATAACTGAAACCCAAGGCAGATTTTGAATTGCAAATAGTTTTCAGATCTTCACCACTATCAAGTATGATAGATCTTGGACACTCCATGTGATAGTTGCTCTGAGGAAATAATTCTCAGGGTTAGGAAAGACCTAGATCTGTGCCTTTTCTCCCCAGCTCCTGGACAAATGCCTCCTCCAGTGCTAGTACAGACCTGCAGGCGAGGAGCATGAATACATCCAGGCTCCAAGACACGATGTTTTCTCATTCTTACTCCTGCCGAAAGCACAAGAGCTGAACTAATCGGGGCCCCGAGCCCCTGGGTCACAGCCAGGGCACCCGCGCCGGGGACCTCAGCTCTTTCTCACCTGCTGACCGGGACAAAGCAGGGCTGAGGGGTCCGAGCTCATTAAGGCAGAGTTTTCATGGGAAGTTCAGCCCACATTAAGCTGTGTTAGACCGAGCAATTTTCAACAGGGCTCTTTCTTTCCCCTCCCAACGCACCACTCTGCAGGCAGCTCCAAGAAGAAAGAAAACAAAAGCACAGGCATAGAAATGATAGTAAGTTATTAACCAGAGCTGCTATTGTGAAAGTTTACATCTCTCATCACCATTCCCCTTTGCTAAGTATGACAGCAGACCACAGCTACAGCTGCCTCACCCTGTGCAGATGTTCATATTTATACCAGAAAAAAATTATTACTTAATAGCATTCCTTACACTGGAATTCTTTAGTTCTTAGTCATTCTTCAATTTGAGATAGAAGCACTAGACTACACATCCCTGCTTGAATTCAAACAACATCTGCTATCACGCTCGCTAAAGCCAGAAAGAGTCAACATATTTGCAAATGCTAGTCAGACAAAGCGATCTTGAACAGCATCATCTTGGGAAAAGGCTAAACACCTAATTCATCTGTGCTGAATAGCTGCTATCCCGATTTCCAGAGATCAATGTTCTCACTTAACAGATTCATGTCATTAGAGACAAAGGTTGGCAACCCAAAAAGGGGTGCATCAGAGACACCGCGGTACCATTCTTCCTCGCGTTGACGTTCTTGAAGTGTTTACAAGACAAAACATCCAGCCAAGCACACTCTTTAAAGTTCTGTGACAGTGCCTGCATCCACCATCAGTGGTTTTACAAACCACCTGGCAGTTTTTAAGCATTGTGAGTCATGACCAGCTATTTAATCTTCTTACAATTACACAAAATTTTAGGGATTTGGGTGTTTTTAGTGTTTTGGTTTTTTGGAGGGTGCAGGTTTTTTGGTTTTGGGGTTTGTTTTTGTTTTGTTTTGTTTTAAATAACATGAGAATTCCACCCCAAATACTTGGTGTGGTGTATTTACAAATTAATATACTGCAAGAATAAACAAAATGAGAAAGCATAACATCCACATTACAAAGAGTCCCATCCTAGAAACTGTGCAACAGCCCTTCATCTTTCACGCCAGCCAGCATCACAGACAAGAGAAAGTCCATGTTAACAGAGCTGTTTTGTTTTTAAGCATAAAAATCTTCTTAATTTTAAATTCATGGCAGAGTATTGCACAGCATAAAGCAAACAAGAATACCAAGTGGGAATACTGATGGAAAAGTAGTATTGTGTGAATAACTAAGTAATCGGCAAACCCTCCCCTCCCTCAGGGATGAAAAGCCAAATATTTACTCAATTGTATATTGCATTCTTTGCTCAAATACTTCATAGCTTGAATTTAAAAAATAAATCTCTCTCCTTTTTCCAGAACATCTCATGGGAGACCAGAGGGCCCACCAGAAGGTATTTACACCATCTAACTGAATTCATCTCAGCACAATCCAGAAAAAAAGCAGAAGAGGTGGGCTCCTAAATCAGGGATTTGGACCCTCCAGACAGTCTCCAGGCCAGTGAGAACCTGGGCTCCAGAACCCATTAGACATCTAAAATCAGGGTAAGCAATACCTGTTTGGACAGTGGCAGCATCCTCCTCTCCCAGCAGGCTCCAGCTGCATCCCGAACATCAGCCAGTCCAAAGCAGACCCCTCGGCCCGTTTGATCAATATTTCATCGAGAAATTACCAGTTAAGTGAGCGCTTGGTTTTATCACTTCATTACAAAGCCTCTTGTCTTCCAGTCACAAGAGACTCCAGGCACCTCTTACACCTCGGGCAGCCCCGCGTAAGGGGCACCCACAGCAACACTTGCATTTCCTTTCAGCTACGGTTGCTGCTAACGCAGGTGACGCTGCATTACATTGCATGCCACTGCATGCCAGTCAGCGTGTACTGTGAAAATAGCTACGCATGGCGATGAGCACAGGTTTATACAGATGCCAAGGGGAAAATGCAAATTTATACAAATAATTTCAGTCATCCAGGAAAAGCAGCAGCCACTACACACTCATGACAGTTGAGCTTTGCTTTTTTTTTTAATCCTGTCATTGTTTACACAGAATGGTGTTTCAGATTAAGCCCCCTTACCCTTCCACATGTTAGTCTTTAACATGACAAGAGAATACCGAGAAGGGGGTGGACAGAGGATTCTTCTAGCTTTCATGCTGTGCAACCTACCACTCACACAGCTTCAAAGCAAGGTTTGACTCTGTTTGATATAAAGCTTTTTTTTTTTTTCAAAAAACAAAACAAAAACAACATTGCTACTAGGTCCCAGAATTATTATTGCAATTTGATTAATAAAATTACTGTAAAGCAAAGCCAAGCCAAGCTCACTCTCCAAGAGCGACATATTTAAACATTGCCGCCGAACACAAAACAAGAACTGCTGACATTTTTGTATGAAATTGTTCTCTCACTGGAGAACAGCCTTCACAAGTTCTCTTTGCAGATCCACCAAAACCAGACACGTCTCCCCCCAATATTATGTTCTTTTATGCTATCACTCAAAGCAGGTCACTGAGATCTAGCAAAATCCTTCCAGCCTACACACAAAATATATTAGCAAGGGAATACTCTTTCCATTTCACTCTTCAAGCATTTGTTTGGATGTTATTTTTCATGGAGTGGGTTGCTAGGTGGAGGAAGGAGCAAATCCTCACACCTTGAAGGAGCATAGCTTCACGTTCCCAGCCAGGCACCTTCATCAAGCCTAGGACACCCTAATGAGAAAGCTCTCAGCCAAGACATAATGACCAGACAGATGAGTAAAACTATCTTTGACTCTAAGCAAGGAGCACAAATGGAGTTGTTTATATTTTCATACTGCTAATGTAACAGAAGCTTCTTCCAGCCATGCCAGTATCTGACACAGCTTAGTCATCTCCCCAGCACGTGTCTTTTATTGTGATGACCCATCACCATTTCTTCCCTAATTACTTTTGAGATTATCAGTACAGCTAATGTGACCAAAATACCACAGTGAAGGACTACTGTTTCCTGACTAAATTTCAGTTTCCTCAATGTAACTTTTCCTACTGTCATTTTTTTTGTTGCTATTTTCTGGTCAAGAGGTAGATAATTGAAAAAAAAAAAAAAAAAAAAAGAAAAAGAAAAAGTGGTTTACTTACACTCACAAACTTTATGTAGGTTCACATATTTTGACTGCTACAGTTCTCCATACACACAAGGGATGGCTGAACAAGCTACTTCTAATCTTCTTCCCACATCATTTCAAATAGCAGCAGCCAAGCACCACAGCATTAACTGGATCAAAGTGGACACGCTGTTTATTTTTTTCCCCCCCTACTTCATTCACATTTCTCCTCGACTTCAGCCCTCACTGAAGCAGATCAGCAACTGCAGTGGGGAGCAGCGTGCCAGCCGCACATCCAGCGCCAGCCCACGCAGAGGCTTTGCAGGCTGTACGTTTGCCAGTGTGTTTCGGGGACAAGCTGGCATTAAGGACAACTTGATTAGTCCATGACAAGCAGGTGAAAGAGTCCCAACGCCCTTGTCCTCCTGGCTTGCATGCATCCAGCCTCTCCTGAAGCAGCTCATTTTGGAAGCGTTCCCACAGCGAGCTCCGCACTGGCACAGAAGAGCTGTAGGCACAGCGTCAGGGCGCTGGCAGAGCTCCCGCAGAGCTGGGAAATCGCTCTGGCCACGATAGAAAGGCTCCACAGGCAAAGAGCTGAGCAGAGAAATTGATACTACAGTCACGCACTGCCTTGAGTGACTCTGACATATTTAGGGTTTCTGCCCTCCCGATTTCAGAGGGGTGGGTATCGCCTTCCCCCAGATGCCACCATCCTCCAGCACCAGGGAGGTGGATGTCAACATGGGAGCCTCTCCACTGGCAACAGGGATCTCCACCTTCAACACAGGCTCCAAAACACCATCTCTCCTCACACTCCCTACCAACACCCAACCATGACGAGCCCTGATCCGGCACCACCACACTCCGCAGGACGTCTGCCTTTCAGCGCCCTGCGCCCAAAGCAGGTCCTGGGCTCCGCCAGCCCCCGAGGCAGGCGGCTGTGGTCCCACAAGCCCTGGCTCTCCCCAGCCACTGCATCACTAAGCCGTCAGCATGGGACCAGCAGTGACTTCAAGCCCGATGCGCAGGAACAAGATTAGGGCTGGATTTAGGTCGTTCTTATAAAGGACAGCAGCTCGGCCACTCTGCCTGCCGGCACTTCGATTACTACTGTAGTTTATGCTATGTGAAGGAAAGGCTACACACTGCAATGTTGGCAGACCAGTTACTAGAATTTTCACTAAAATAAACCCCCATGTACACAGTCACACCTTCTTCTGTGCTACTGCAACAGCTGCTGGCAGCTAAACACCCTCTGAAAGTGCGAGAAGGTTTAGTCTTTCTAAGTAGAAATTAAAACAGCAGCTTATCTAGCAAAAAAGTACAAGAAATTCTCTTTGGTTTAGCATTAGTGAGTTGGTGCTATTGATGGGAATAACGATGTTTTTCCAACCAAATCAATGCCTTACTTTCAAAGCAACACAGTATAAAAAATTAGATGAAGGCAGATGTATAACAGCATACTCACATGAGAGTTGGGAGAGCATTTAAATCCAGTGTCTCTCCGGCATAAATAAAGATAGAGAATGAAAGCGCTATTACTAAAACATAATAATACGTCATGGCCCTTAGCAACTCCACAAATGGTCTGCTATCCAAGTAAGCAAGAGAGTTACTTCTTATTAAAGGTTATTGTAAATGGAGATTATACTTGTCAATAATATTGACAATTCTTCATAAAAAGGGCTGCAGAAATCCTACAGGAACTAAGTCATTAATGTATAATTCAGAAATCTATTTAAAAAAAAGAAAAAAAAAAATCTGTTTTCCCCAGTAGCAAAAAAAGACCTTTATTTCTATTTCAGCATCATCAGGTTGCACAGAGGCAGAAGCTGTTCCCTTTAACTAGAAAAGCAACACTTTATTTATGCAGACCAAGATCAAAAGATTTGTTTTCAAACAGACAAAATATTAACCCAGCTTAGATTTTTATCAAATAGGTTTCCTAAGTGTATACCCAATGTTTCCTTGCTCATTATGACAAGTTGGGAAAAAAACCAGTTACCTCAACAAGCCAGCTACCCCATCCAGCCCCTCATCCATGAGACTTGCTTATTCCAGCCACAAAGCCAGAAGATCTCGTGCTGCATTTGAGCATTGCCTCTTCAGGGGGGCAGGAGAAACGCTTGAGTCCCATCCCTCCCACAAGCCCTATAACGATCAGAAATCCTAAACAACCTACTACAACTGCTTCTGAGGAGCAAGTTAAGTTTTGTTAAGTTGTACAGCGTAAGCCATCTTCTCCTCTACCCTCTAGATTATTTAACCTAGACAATCTGTCCAAAAATGCTTTGTGCAACTCCGGACTGTACTCAAAAAAAGAAAAATAAAACTCCTTTAGCCTGTCTTCCATTTGTCGCAACTAAGTAAGTCATGAACAAGAACCGCAACTGCTTACATATTCCTTGGTCAAGGGAAATTTCTCAGTTTATTTCCAGTAAACTAGGAAAAATCCCCATTACTTATTTTCAGAAAAGTCACGTACAAGAGAAGTCGTATTTCTGTAGTAATGCCACCAAGTTTTCCGGCGCTGCAGGATGACTTGGCATGAAGGAAGCGTGATGGAGAAGCGCACGGGCAGACTCTGCAAGGCAAGGCGAGAGCACGCAGGTGCCAAGCTCACACAAGGAGGGAAGAGTGCTTTAGCTTTCTAGAAATAAGAGCCTACTAGATAAGAAGTGCAGTTAACCAGACTGCAACACGTCCTGTTTAGTTTTCAGTGTTATGAACTGAAGTAACATTTAATTGGGGGGAAACTAATTACCAAAATCTGGATACTTGTAGGGAAGCAGCATCAGGTGGAAGTAGTGTTTATTTTCCCAAAGACAGTCAACAATTCCAATTAGCATGACCAGTAAAGACCTTCAGCTTAAAAACAATTTAAAAAAATTATCTTAGAAGTACAATAATCATAGAATCATAGAATGGTTAGGGTTGGAAGAGACCTTTAAAGGTCATCTAGTCCAACCCCCCTGCAAGGAGCAGGAACATCCCCAACTAGATCAGGTTGCTCAGAGCCTCATCCAACCTGGCCTTGAATGTTTCCAGGGATGGGGCATCCACCACCTCTCTGGGCAACATGTTCCAGTGTTCTACAACCCTCAGTTTAAAAAATTGTTTCCGGATATCCAGTCTGAATCTACCTCCCTCTATTTTGAAACCACTACCCCTAGTCCTGTCACAACAGACCCTACTGAACAGTCTCTCCCCCATCTTTCCTGCAGGACCCCTTGAGGTACTGGAGGGCTGCTATCATGTCTCCCCGGAGCCTCCTCTTCTCCAGGCTGAACAGCCCCAACTCTCTCAGACTGAAGCTCCCTACAGCTTTAAAGTAATGTCCGGAACCAGGACAATAAAATAGTGAATCTTTACACAATAGTCAGTGTAAAAATGGACAGTGCAAAATATGTTGCTAGACAGGACAGACTAACTAGAACATCTTCTCACGATAAGCACAGTCTTGAGGTAATATTTTATGGTTTATGGGTGGGGGGGAAAAAAAAAAAAAAAAAATCTATAAAACTTTTCATTTCGCACAGCAAGAGGGTTACCACAAGTCCACCAATATCGTTCTGAGATGCAGAAGGCATCATCCAACACAGTCCTTCAGGCCCCAGTTCCTGTGTTGGCTTATCACATCCTCTCTCCCTCCAAACTGCTCTGGCAACAGCATCCTTAATGGAGCACAGATCAGTCCTTCCACTTGGGAAAAAAACACCCATCCATAATTCTCTTTGCTTTCCTCCAGAGCACTAAATTACTTCCCCAACAAAAGATATTTCATCTTCTTTTTCACTGAGTCATATGTATTCTGGATTTTTCTAAATTGTAGCGTGTGACACTCCGTAACAAGACACCACAAAATTTCATATGCTCTCAAAGCAAACTGCAAAAGCCGCTACAGCCAGAAAAATCTCATGCCTTGCACACACACTTTGGAAATTCGTATAGTATGACAAAATACATAACAGAAACAATTTAATGAACAACTAGGTCTTTTTGTTTAAGGTAATGTTAAATATTTATTATAACAAGTTCATTTAAGCACACACAATACCAAGGCTGATAGTCTCAAAATGGCTTTACCTGAAAGAAGAAGGCATAAAGATGAAAGTGAACTGAAATGCATTTTCCATCAGCCGTGAACATGAGAGAAAAGCTCTCTTCATCCTATTTCAGTGGAGTTCAACAGGGCACAGAAACCAATACTGAAATTTTCATGCTTTTCAAGATATTTCACATCAAACACACTGCTTTTCTCTTCTGACCTCTCTATTTATGAGGTGCCAAGAAATCCTCAGACAGTTTCCCTTCCTCCCTCAAGTCCCTAAGAAGATTTTTTTTTTCTTCCATCCTTCACTGAGAGCTTTGTGATAGTCCTACCAGTGTTTTGACAGCATTATAATCCATACACTACTTTGCTGCATGCCTGGATGTGCTATCAAGCTGAGGAATAGGTAAACAGTTTTTACTTTTCAAAATAAATTCACTTAAAAAACCAAAATTAATAAATTTGAAAAGCCAGCTGTGATGCAATTTCCTATTTAAAAAAAGTAGGAAAATCTGTACCAGAAAATAGCATACATGCAAAATAAAACAGGGAAAAACGAAATATTTACATGGTGGAAGATTCTGAGCTATCAAATTAGTTTTAAGCACTGAGCATCCACAGGAACAAGAACTATGAAGCAAATCACTCTCCCCTAAAAGCATGTCAAGATTTTAACCAACTTTAAAATCTTGATTTTATCTTGTGAACAGACCTAATAACCCTATAATAAGACTTTAAAGGTTAGAGAGCATAATCAAAACATTTCACTTCATGCCTGATGCAGTAGATGAGGTTTTTCAGGTGTGGGTTTGGTTTTTTTTTGTCAACTGCAGAGGGTTTGCATGGAACAATGGCTTAAGCCATCAGGCAAGGAAAGCCTTCATGCAGGAGTGGGTCCTGAGCTGTCCCCAGGGAAGGGAAGGTGCAGGTCGGGGAGCTGCAGATGACGCTGGAGCAGCTCCTTAGCACACCAGGTGCCGTGGTGAGGTGCCTGTGCCTCAGCTGGATGGACCAGCAAGTCCATCTGGAAGCTGAAAAATCCTCAAGGATTTTGTAACTTCTACTTCTCTGTTCAGAGGAGAGGCCCCGGGGTGGCAGAAGAGCTCCTCTCACCTCCTCGTTGCTCCTCTGTTCAGTCCTAGCACAGCTCCTTTCAGCCAGACCCAGCCTGAGCAAGGCGCTTTGCGTGCACTAGCTGCTAAGGGACTCATAGGTTTGGAGATAAACAGGTTTTTAATTACTTTTTTGCTAAATTGGGGATGATCTGTGTGGTGGCTTAAGTCACAGCAACTTTTCGTCGATGCTGTGACTTCCCTCAACAAGCTCTTTAAGCACAAGGCTAGCAAACTGGAAAGCTATCACAGCTACATAATTCAATATTGAAAGAATATGATTGTTTATTTCTACAAAAGGTTGTAAGAGCATTTTTAGGAAGAAATAGCCTTCATTTGTGGGTTTCCTGTGATACAACAGACCTTTTATTCCTGTGAGCATCTTTCTCCCCACCTATTCTGGTTATGAATTCAGTCCTGGTAGCTTGGGTTTTGAAGCCTGTAACACAGATTTCCAGATGTGATCTCACTGGTGCCTGCCTGTGGTGGCAGGAATACGCCTCAAGCTTTAACAGAAATGTTTTCTCAGCTACATCAAAAAGCAGAGTTAACTTTTCCACGGCTGCATTATATTTGTGGCTCACAGCACTCTCTGTTCTTCTCTAACATTTTCAACTGCTGAGCTCCCAGCTGATAGCAGAAAGCTCTTGTCACGAGTCCCTAAAAATATAACATTGCTCAGTGGCAGTATTAAGCCCCATCATATTTCTGTTACTCCACTTCTTCCTCTATCACATCCCAACCCTCCTAGGTATTGAGCATGCCTCTCAAATTAGAATTACCAAAATTTTTTTGTATGCCCAAACCATACTGCTGGACCTTGCCTAGTTTAAATGAGTTACAAAGATGTTCCTACTTGTTATTTCCCACTGGGGGTGCAGGGGAGAGACAATTTAAAGAGACTCACTTGCTTTAAAAACAACTATTTGTGGTAATTTCTCTTTGAAATTACTCATGGTTGCACTAAATTTTCTAAACGAGCACATCGCCAATGTGCCAAAAAGTCAGTCTTTTACTGAAAAACGAAGCGGGAGGCTTCCTCTAGCTTTGAAATCTGATTAGGGTTGCTGGAACAGTTCTGCTAAACCTACTAAATGACCATAACAGTTGAGCCCTGCAGCCAAGCCACTGTGCTGCACGAACCCACCGTGCCCAGCCTGCCTTTGAGCAGGGCTCCCTAGGAACACGCCTGCGCATCTCACTGGGAAAAGGAGCAGAAGTCTGCAAAAGCCAAGTTTGAAGGTCTGGGTACTCATCAGGGAAGGCACAGCCTGCCAGCCAACACTGCTTTAAAAATAGTTTCTTTTCGGATAGAAGAATTAGAGATGACTCAAAGTTTAAGTAGCTGAAACCCCAGTAGGTCATGTTATGCAAATCAAACCCTGTACGCCATCAGCTGGGAGATGGCTCACGAGCCAGGAGTTTTCTACTAAAAGCAGCAAAACTGAAAACACGCAATTGCGGTCACTAGTGTACGTGAAAAAGCGAACTGAGATGAAAGCACATTTGGCACGCTTCAATGTGGAGATCCTAGGGCTACCTCCAGTGCGTGCTCACCGCGAGGGGAAAAGATTCAGGTACCCTGTGTTAAGATAAAGCTCCTTGGAGCATCAGGTGCATGTATCCACCCCTTTTACACATTCCAAAAAATAAGAACTTCCAGCAGGGTTGGTTGATCAGTGATGTAGATCATCGAGCCTTTCTCCCTACACAACCGGAAGAGCAGCGCAGACCTCGCCGGGATCCCATCCCCAAGCAGAGGCGCCCACCCTGACAGCTACAGCTGCCTTCAGCTACAGTCGCACGCAGCTCATCCGCCTGCAGCGCAAACGCAACGCAGCTCATCCGCCTGCAGCGCAAACGCACAGGGACGGTCAAACGTACGTGCGCTGAAGCGCTTTCAAACTCATAACTCAGTGAGGAAATGTTTCGCTTCCATGCAATTAAGCCTCATTATTAAGCTTACAGCCGATCCCATTTTATGCATAAAACCTGACTTAAACAGTTCCCTTTGTTTAAACACAAGTGATGTTTAGGAAGGAATACTGCCTTTTCCCAACATAATCAGCTCAAACCCAGTCGCGAACCCTCAAAAAATAAATATTTTAGAAAATCAGATCAATCCCATAGTAATAATTTTGTTCTTTGATTCTGCATCCTTTGGGGGAGTGGAGGGGGAAGGAAGGATGTGAGAAGACTCTTTCTGGCTAGACATAAGATGGGAATAAAGCAGCATAATTAAAGATGCGGTTCCATTAATTTATTCGGTTCTTCCCAGATCCCTCTCGCCACCCCCCCTACCCCTTTTCCCAGTGCAAACAAGGATGGAAATGCATCTGCCCCGATGAAAAGCTCGGTCACTCGCCTCCCTTCAATTCCGTGACCCTCCGTACCCTTCTCCCGCCGCTGAGCCGCTCGCACCCCGCCACCATTAGGGACCAGGGCCAACGGCGCGGGGGGGGTGGGGGGGCGCATCTCGGCAGATCGGGAGCTGCCCTCCGCGGGGCGGGGAGGGGGGCACGCTTTCTCCTTCCAAGCTGCTCCCTCCCCGCCGTTTCTGCCCAGCTCGCCCCCTCCTCGGGCGGAGCGGACATTTTGAAGCAGCGGATC
>JAAGAY010146180.1:0-14266 GCA_011801015.1 Ardeotis arabs | reverse complement strand
CGCTCTCCGCGTCGATGCCGCACAGCACGAAGTAGTGGGCGAAGCGGCAAGGCGCCGCGCCGGGCCCGGGGGCGCCGCTCCCGCTCATCCCGCCGGCGGCGGCAGCGGCGGCTCCCTGCGGCAGCGCGGCTCTGCGCGGCGGGGACGCGCCCGCGGGCCGGTCACGGCGCGCCGCCCCTCATCCCCGGCGGGGGCGCGCAGGCCGCGGCGAGCGAGCAGGCGGGCACCGAGCGGCGGCGGCGCCGGCTGCGGGAGCGGCGGCGGGCGGGCACCGAGCGGCCCCGCTGTCAGCTGAGCGGGGCGGGGCGGGCGGTGCCGAGCTGCCCGCCCCCGCGGGGCATTTAAACCCTGGGCGCCTCCCCCCCGCGGCTCCGCTCCCGGGCTTGAGCGGGACATTTCCGGCCCTTCTCCGTGTTTTTGGCGGGAGGGGTGCGGGAGAGCCCCACCATCCTTGGGGTACGTGATTAAGGTGGGAGCAGGGGAGAGGGGATGTTGCTGTGGTCCCCATCCCTGCGCCCTGACTGGTGTTACTGGTGCCCCCTTCACTCCTGGGGCAGAGAACTGTTTCTTTGCTTCGTGCGCCCCGTTTCAAAGCGACCTCTAAAATGTTTCTTCATTCCCGGTTTATTTCAGATTTGACAGCCATTCTGTCGAATCCAGGAAGAAAGCAGCGCTGTGTTATCCCCTCCAAACCTAAACACCCGACTTCGTTAATGATAACATCGTTGTCACCCGACGCCAAAGTACCGGCAGGAGCGGCACCTACTTTTAAAGGGACAGATGATTCTTTTCAAGTTCTGACATTTTCTTCTCCAAACCGATGAGATCCCTGCCTATGTCAGATAATTCTGCCACCTGTGTATTTTAAGAAGGTTGGTTGCAGAATTCGACATGCACTTTCATCCTTCAGTGTTCACCTGTCTACTGATCTCGGTCCATGCAGTCTGTTACAATGACAGCCTCATCCTTTACTTGCTGTGGACTCTTACGACCTCTTTCAGTTATCTCTCAGCAGCATGAACCACATTTTTTCTTTCTATCATTTAAGTTTGTCCTTATTCAACAAGCAACTCTGATAAGGAAATGCCTGCAAGGAACTTGATATTTCATCCAGCATGGACCGTGTTATGGAAGTATGTGGAACAACTGTTCCTTCCCACCTGGAGGCAACAATGATCCGTGCCTCACTTTCTTCTTCCCTTTGAATTAACAAGTTTTATGCCTTTTTACTTCTCAGCTTCCTGTAGTGCTCTGCTGAAAAGCAGGCAAGAGCTAAACCAATTTCCTCACTTCCCAATATATCCCCAATATCCAAGAAAAAAAAGAAGACAAGTCTTCTATCACAATCAGCAGCACTCAGTACAACAAGCTGAACCTTGCTAAATCCACATAGTAGTTTGCCAGGAGACCAGTTGCTTTCTCGACTTTGCACTGGGAGCTAGGTTATTTTATTTAGTTTGGTTTGTTTATTAACTTGTATGTATTTGCTTATTCAGCTCTAGGTCAGATTATGAGTTAAGTCAGTCTCTGACTCTCATTCAAAACTAATTGCTCTCACTGTGGAGAAGCACCATCTTTTTCTCTTATTGAATACTTCTCTTCCGGAGGCCCCATTGCATGGGTGTCTCCAGGCAGCCCAACACAGAGGCTTCACCAGCCTCTCTAAAGGATGCATGAGTTAGGACTGCTTCCAAGATTAACCCAAAATTCAACACAATGGTCCTGACCTTTTTTTCTGAGGCAGCAGGTGGTTCTAGATTGCTTTGGTTTAGCTGTCTTCTGTACAGGACAGTATTTCTTGCTTGAATAAAATTCAATGCACAGATACTTCAATTTCTATACAATCAGTAATACATATAGCGTTAAACATGACCATGAAGCACACAACACGTGAGATTGCAGCTATAAAATCTAAAAACCTCACTCCTCTTCCTGGAACAGCTTTGAGGTTGAGCTCCCACTGCTGCACGTACAGCTCCCGCAGACACTCTCGTAGGAGTTTTATGGGGGCAGTGATTTCTTCTAATGAGAGATCTTCTGGGCAACGTCATCCTAACAAGGCCACCCAGCTCCTTCTCAGTGCCAGCAGACCTGGCTGTGCCAAGTGTGTCTGGGCTCTGGTAAGTCACATTATGTCCCTGGGCCTGGATTTTTCTCATCTAAACCCCTCCGTCAAAGTTGTTCCAGTCTTCCCCTCCAAGCTGGTCTAGCTTTAGACACTGCATGCTGCCTTTGGGTAGCTCTTCTTCCCTCTCATGGGTTGTTTTCCTCCATCTTGGCTCTAGTCCTGAGGAGTCAGTAACTTTTAGGAGAGTTTAACAGTGCAAGCGGGCTTGAAAGTCAGCTCACTGGACAACAACGTCAATTATAATAAAAAGATTCTTAGCTCAACTGCAGGATTTTGGTTACATCAAGACCCTTGTCTTCCTGCCCAGTGGCAGTACTTTCCTCCACTTCAGGAGGTGGACTGGGTACCCATTTACAGCTAATTTTTCATTTGTCATCTTTCACTGTTCAGCTACATTTATGTCAGCAAAAGAACAAAGGAACAAAACCAAGTCCATTTTAAGCCACCTCCTTTTTCTATCGGCTATAAAGAGCTGTCCCCTGGGAAGAGGTGGCAGGAGCCTTGCCCTTGGCTGCAGCAAGCCTGCCCAGCAGGGCAGAGCTAGCAAAGTTGCATTGGCTTGCGACACCCAGCAGCACTTTGTGCCCACCCCGTGCTCTGTTGCACCATGGAGCCTTCCCACATCAGGTGTGGGAGCAAAGTGCCATGGCACCTCTCTGTGCCATGTGCCATCACCTGGTGTGCACTACCTTACACCGTACAGCACAGGAAACCATCAAGGTGTTCCCTTGATGTCTGTAATTCCCTTTTCTCCATACTGAGATTTTTTGCGCTACTATTTTTCCAGAATCTAGGCATTTCTGTCCTCTTCTCCCTGCAGTGGTCATGAATGCCTCTCTAGAGAGGCTGCCCTGCCTTAGAGACAGACCAAACACTTCTGCTCTACTTGCAACATCAATTGTTAAAATTTCATGGTGGCCACATACAGGTCCAGAAGGGGCTGTGGAGCTTCTTGCAGAGAGCAAGTGGATAATGGAGATGAGGCCCCAAAGCATCATGAACTGCTGCACATACTCACTAACCAGCCAAATGCCATGGAAAAGCATTTGTACAGCATGGGAAGAAGCAGCGACTGATAGGATTGTGCCGTGAGGCACATCTGGGATGATCAGAGGTAGCTGGGTGGGATTATGACTGGTTTTCCCTTTTACCAACAATGGGTATTAAAGTTCCACAAGGGGCACAGATAGGCTGGATGTCCCCTATTGAAAGCGTACTAGCAATAATCCTGGGGAGATAAGGCTTGTCCCTGGCAGAGGGGAATACAAAGCTGCATCTGAGCACTAGGAGCTTCTTACGTGTTCCTCTGAGGAACAAGGATAAGGTAGGATTGAGAATTTCAGATTGGGACAAGCACAAAAAAACTTGCTAGCATAGACCAGATCTGCCTGGGACCTTTTGCTTTGATCTACTCTCCCATGGCGACAGCTTTGTCCCCCCTCCAGCTGGATTGCCAGAGGTGTGACACAGCAGGGGAAGGTTTTCTGGCTTGGTGGACTTGTGCATTTTCCTTAGGTATTTGCATCTTCAGTTGCAGTGAATATTTCTTTCAGTATCAAGTTGTTTCAGCTTTCCCTCTCCTCAGTCTCTCAGCGAGTCTCTGTGTCTCAGAACCTGTTAGTTTGAACTGGGTCAAATGCTAACAAGCGTGTCAGCTACCCCCTGCCCTTAGGATCTGCCATAAAAGATCAGACTACAGGCCTGTCAAGCTTTTTGTCCTACTTCTGCAAGGAGCCAATGCCTGATGCTTCAGAGAGGTGGAAAAACCCCTGCTCTTTAAAGGTTACATCCCTTCTCCTTGCTGCGACGCTGTTGCTTCACTTTTTATTTTCTTCAGCGTTCTTCAATGAATTGGAAATCACGCTGCTGGTGATGGATTGCTCAACTCCTTCACACAGCTCTGCGGTTCCCTGTAGAAGATCTTTCACCAGCTGCCAAGCCACATTGATTTTTCCATTGAAAGCCTCTCCTGTTTTCCTCTAATATCTATGTGGTCATGAGATCCTGTAGGGTGGAAGAGAGGGAAAACAAGTAAGATGCAATACAAATGTTTGTAATGCTCAGAAGAACTGTTTTCTACTTACGGCCAACTTTCAGTTGAGCCACAGTGCTGTGAGCTGCTTCACCAGAAGCTAGCTGTGAATAGTCAGCTGAAAGAAATGGCATGAGGATGGGCTGTGAGACTGAAAATTAAGTAATTCTGGCACAAAGTGGAGAAAGGCATATAGCAGAAGTGTGAAAAAAATCAACAACAGCAGAAGGTTTTATAGCAAGGTTCATAAAGAAAGCATTTTTTATTCTCTGAGCTTAAGCAAGAAGACTACTCAAAGCATTGGAAAGGTATTGGCTGCCTTAAGGTTTCAAAGCAAATAAACCAGATCACTAGCCACGAGACATAAAGCAAAGAACATTTCCTCCAGCACAATTAATCATTGCTTAGAAAGCAGATACTGCAGGCACATATTCTAATATTAAATAAAATTATAATACCATTAAAGCAAGTCACTCATCTTCTATACTGGACTCATATCTATAGAGATTAAGCTTGAATAAAAGCACACGGCTTTCCTCTGTCACACTGTGTGATTATTATTCATATGGCAGAATTAAAGATAACAAAGTAAAGATGACTACTTTCTTGCACCTCTGCCATAGGATCTCTGAAGCTTCTGTGATTTAAAATTTAAAGGTTTAAAATCTCTAATCTCATTGGATTTTATTCATTTTATATACATCCATCATGCACATGCCCTTGCATTGCAAACACACATAGACACATTCTGCTCTTATCTGCTTTCAGCGAGGATCCTTGGGGAAGAGGTTTCACAAGGCAATTGAAATTATTTGATAGCTAATTGCACCTTCTTCCCCCCTCTCCCCATGACTGGCCCCATGTTTCTGCTGGTTCCTTCATCAAAAAATCTGTAGTCTTGTTTGCCTCCTGGGTGAGCGCATCCAGTTCACCACCAGAAAATGGATCCTACAACATGGGCAAGGCTGGACATGGGACAGGATGGCTGCCTGTCTTTGTTTGTGCGGTTGTCGCGCTGCAAGCCAGGCTATACAGCATGCACTTCAGCCTTCTGCTGAGGAGGCACCTCCTCTTAAGGGCTGGCCTCATCTCCTGTGTTTCAAACTTTCACCCAGCCTGAATCAGCCTTCTCAGGGGTTCAGATCTCAGGGGCGAAGTGGCAATGACACCCCAGGCAGATATAAGGCACATGGACTTTGAACATCACCTCAGAACTTACTCCCAGGCAACTCCAGCGGTTGCCATGCCTGGTTTCTGGAGGTTTGTGTCCTTCACCACCCTGTCCTTTCCTCTCCACATGCACAGTGGCACAGAACGGCGAAAATCTGTGGTGACTCCTGCCATTTCACTCCGCTTCTGCCTTTGATTTTATACTGAGCTTGCGAAATGTGCCTCCTCCAGCTGAGCAACCAATTAGGTGGGCTTTCCTTCCCCTCGCCAGGATGTCACGAGTAGGATCATACACAACCATTACCTTTTGTATGATTCAGTGCCAAGACCCAGAGGTCAAAGACCGTATTTTGCTCAGAGGGAGCTGAGCTACGCCTTCTGCTCTTTGCTTGTAGAAGACGCACAGACTGTTCCAGCTGCTACTGAGATAAAACCTAATCAGCAAAGTACGCTGCTTGGAAAAATCGCTAGCATGCCACGCACTAATGGAGGTGTTGTGCTGGGAGCATCAAGCTAAAACACCCACACGGAGATTTGCATCCATCTCTGACAGCATCACCCACTCACTGTGTGACCTTGGCCAAGTCACTCGTAGCCTGACTTACAGAAGCACCAGCCCCCCTGGAAATCAGGTCAGCACACTCCCCGTGCTCCAACTGCCCCTAGGAAAAAGAAAGGAAATGCTGCTTCTCCTCTGCCCAAACATCTGCCAGGCACAAAGCTCTATTGTTCCCAAAGCCAGCCCCGATGGCGTCACACCGGGAGGCAGATGCACCTCTTTGCGGGCAGCAGCTCCAATGCCGAGTCCCTTCCAGCCCACGCGTCCCAACGCCAGCGTCTGCTGACAGATGCCTTTCACACTAGGCCTGAGACAGACCGGCTATTCGGTGTGGACAGCAAAGCTCTGTTCTTCATTTTTAAATAATTTTTAGTCTGCTGAGGATGTTTGTTTCCCTGCCTCTAAACTCGAATTGCTCTGTTTTCAGTGCTCTAGGACCCCTGTATCTTACAATCTGTCTGCTCAGGAAAGAGCCAAGGAGGTAAAAAGAGCCTTGCAACATAATATTCCTGCCCAGGTAAAGCATCAGAAAAGGGCTGTGACCTTTTTTTTTAAAAAAAAACCCAAAGCACTAGAGCTTCATAGGTGCATATTGTGGCACGGAGAAAGGCAGGAGGAGATCCTGGCGAGCTGCTTGGACCACATGCCCACAGCACAATTGTCTGCAGTGGCTGTGCCAGTGGTCTGTGCTCCCAGTTAGTTGGGAAGGCTTCCCGAGGAGATGCACTCAAGCTGTCACATCTGCCTGAGTAACAGCGTGGCGTTCAAAGCCTTGTCACAAATATTGTTTTCCTTTATCTCGGTTTCCAAAAATCAGGTCAGTCCTGTGTCTGCCGATACTAGTAGGAGAATGAACCCACTCTAAGTTTTAATGTCTTTTGGGCAAAATCTGTCCATGAACAGCAGGTAAGCTCTTTGTCAAAGTGCCTTTGGCCTCTGTACAAATGTAATTAGAGTCTCATTTCAAATTCCCTGATTTCAATTTCCCAACTTTCCTTTGAAGCCTCATTCAGTAAGAAGTGCCAGACACCCCGCATCTACATTACAATGCATCCTAGCACACTTGAAAGCCCAAGGGCATGCTAAAGAAATCCAAATCCACCGAATCCATAGCCAATATACAACATGAGATGAACGACAGATGAGAACTATTTCCTGCAATGAATATGCATTGTGAATTATTTCATCATTTAGGAAGAACTGCTGTTTTGCTGTGTGCTCTGTTTGAATATATGTTCACATCATTGCAGCAGTGTTGTATAATGAATCTAAAAGCAGTTCTTGCAAATCAAAGAACTAAAAAGTCTGGTTCAATTTCCCTACTAATGTCTTTAGCAGAAGTCCAAACATTTATGTCCAAAGGTTCAGCCGTATCTCTCTGCCACTTTTTCTTCATGCCGGATAACAACACATCACCTCAAAAGTACCTTCTGTTTGGGAGACTTGCTATGGATGACAGTTAGATTGTAGCTTTTCTGCATTGGCTTACTGCACTCCTGCCTTAGCTTATAAATACTGGAAACCAGCTCTGAGCTCACATCAAACAGAAGGACAGAGATCAAAGCGATTCGCTTCTCCTTGAGGATCGTGTTTCTTGGTGACTTCCTTGCAAACCAATAGCCACATCTTATTGAAGCCCGGATCCATGCTGGGCGATTCCAGCGGTTCCCATCAGGCATATCCTTTGGAGGTGGGAGCATTTGGCACTGCCTGACGTGTCAAAGGGCTAGCTCAGTGCCTCCCTCCAAGCCAAAATGCTTGGACTGTTACTGAGCAATCCCAGTAAACAGCATTTCCAAGGCTAAATCAGAGCCATTGGCTTCCTGGTGCTCAGCGCTACCAGGCAGGGGTGAAGGCAAGAGAACAGGAGCAGTGTTTGGCCAGCATGTCCAGCTGCTCTGACTCTGATGTCAGCCCATGGGTGGGGGCCAGGATCATGCTCAGTGAGGGGAACCAGGCAGGGAACACAGCCCCAGGATAGCCGTGGGGTGGGGGATGACTTGGTGGGGCCCATGGATGAGCAGGGCAGTGCTGTGGGGAGCTGGAGACCAGCCCTACTGCGACATCACTGGGGCGGGGACTGACAGCCTCAGAGGTGCTGAAATGGGGTCCTGGGCTGTGGGCAGGGTGGGGGGAGCCCCTGGGGGTGAGCAGGGCCAGTAAGACATTAGTGCCCTCAGGGCCCTGACACCCAGCACACACAGCTGAGATGTGCTGATTTCAGTCATGGAAGTGCTTAATTTCTTGTTTGGAAGACGACAGAGCCTGTCTGCTCTTTTATCTATCCTTGGGCCATTTATTCAGACTGAGGGTTAGCCTGCCTGCAGGTGCTCCTACCCTGGCTTCCCCAGAACCGGTTCACAGTGCCGCAGCCAAAGAGCTGTGCTGCAGGGTCACAGCGACGCTGCTGCTCCCACTCAAGCTGGATGCAGCTACTTGCACAAAACCTGACGCCTCAGCTGATAAAACCCGAGATGCGAGATCACACAGCACAGGGTTGGGGGTCTCTCGGGCTGCTTTCACTATTAGGAGCCCTGGGGTTGCAACAAGGAGGCACCCAAGCAGCTCCACGTGCAACCTGCTGTGCCCTGTGGGTTACAGGTCCAGCTGGAAGCGAGCCTTCTCCTAATAAGCCATTTGAGTGTCACTGCACTGTGTCCTCTGCTGCGGTGAAGGAGATTGCAGCGCGCTGCAAATGCAGCAAACTTGGAGAAGCTTGAAAAAGGCATGAAGACAATATATATGGGCTAATGTCACAGTTTAAGTTGTTCTGTAAGCAAACCCCATGGATCTGCTCATGTGTGTATTTGAAAGCTGTTGACACAAACGTGGCAGAGTTACCTGCATCCTAAAGGAGAGGTGTGCCAAACACCCCTTTGGAGGATATGCTGTGTAAGTATGGATGGGAAAGCCAGCAGAACGAACACTTCGTAAGATACCACTGAAAATTGATAAGAGGTCCAAAGACTGAGTCCTTTTCCAGCCCCCTGTGACCTTCTCATACCTCCATGTGCATAAATAGTAGCTATTCTGTCCTTGGCCACACTGAATTTAAGCTCCAACCTGTTTATCATGTGAGGGAGCTGCCTGGTGTTGCAGAGGAGCTGTGTTTCCATTCCTCTGGGCATCCTTGCGGTGGTATCACTTGTTTTCCCACGTTCTCTGGATACTAGTGCAAAATAGTGAAGAGCAGAGGTCCTGACACAGCATGACCCTGACTCACAACTAAGTTACTTGAGGACCCCAAAACCCTCCCAAGATGCAATAGCAAACATCAGCCAAAAGAGGAGGCATATTGTATCTGGTCCTTGGCAAACAGCTTCCTCTGGGAGCTCTAGACAGTAAGCAGCACCTGTCTGTCTTGCATCTGTCTCAGATCTCCATTGTTTCCTCTGTCCCCAAGTCCCTGGAAGAGTCCAAATGTTTGGCAGACTAGCATGTGGAAAACAAAAAGAAAAATTCAGCTGATGCTAGGCTTTGAGCACCAGCGGGAAACTAAGAAATTTGAATTACAAAAATAAACTGGCTGCTGTGAACTGAGGCAGATGCAGCTCCTTGAAAACTTGATTTGCTTACCTTATCCCTGGCACCAACAGCTGTTAGTATGATCCTTAAAATCAGATGACCAAACGTACTATCGCTACAGGGTTTCTCTCTGGAGCAAGCTGGAGGAATTGCTCTGCCTGGAGAAGAGACAAGGAATTAGTCATAGGTTTAAACACAGTGGTGAATCCAGCCTACCTGGCAACAAAGAGAGCTAAGGTTGGGCAGCACCACTTCTGTTAGGGCCCCAACCTGTGTTTGTATTCTCGTGCTGCAGACTAAATGTTGGCTTAGTTCTGTTGTTCGACATTGTTTTTGCCTATCTGGGAAAAGCTAATGTCTATTAAGTATACTGAAGTCATGAGACTTGAGTATCGCCCTTGGTATGTCACATGTGGAGGGGATGTGGGACAAAGCCGTGTGGTGAGGGCAGGCAGGATGGATTTTCCTGTCATAGGAGGTCAAGAGGGATGAGGACATGGAGAACATCTTTGTTTCATTCAGAAAACTTAGGCAGCTACAAGTCATCTGGAGAGGCTCCGTCGTGCCTCAGCAGCCCCTTTCCCTGGCTGCCCACTTCCACTCAGCTTTTGTCACCTTCCTCTCTCAGGGCTTTGCAGGGGAAGCATAGAAAAAAACAAAACAAAACAAAACACCCCCCCCCACCCCGCCCAAATAAATGCTGTGACGCCAGGCACAGCCGTTGCTCAGCTCTGTTTACAGGCTTCTTCCCCCTACAGCTGTGTGCTGCCTTGGGCTGGCACCAGAGCTGGCCCAGGCCTCAGGGATACCCAAAATCTTCCTGCAAACTGCTGTGTCCTCAGACCCCTGGCCACCCAAGATAGGACACTGGCATCCAGAAAACTGTTACAGATGACCACAGTAGTATCGCAACAGTACAAGAAATTCAACAGGGACCGTTCAGCCTGTGGAAGACCAGAGGGAGCTGCCAACTGCCCCCTCTGCCGCCTCTCTCAGTCCATCACTGCGAGCAGTTGTATCACATTGAAGCGGCTCTGCTAACGTGTTGACTGCTTCCTCTTAGTTGCTGCCTCTGCTGCAATCTTCTTGTTGTGCAGCTGAAACCACCTCAGCACCTGTTTTTACACAACACGTCTCTGGACATGTTTGTTAGCTACAAATGCGTTCATCAGGCCGGACTGCTTTCCGCCTAATTTTCCTCCACGGTGAAGTTTCAGTCATGATGGCTGATTGTCACAAAATATTGCTGGGACCTGGAATGTAGGAGCCCAGGTGTCATTACTTTAAGTCCAAGTCCCAGTATTTCAAGGAGACTCTGTTCAAAAACAAAGCTTGCAAAAAAAGAGGTTTGGAAATTAGGGCTGTAACAGCTAGAAGAGAGGGCATGGACTCAGGCCATCACCTGGCTGCCCAGCCACAGGCCTGCCTTCCTTTGAGTTCAACCATTGTACCTATGAAGATTCATGAGTTGTGGGCTGGTTAATGCGAAGGTAGCTCCCCTCTGCCTTCCCCTTCTCTCTGTCCTTGTGCAGTTCCATTTCTTTGTTTTTAATTGGCGCAAAAAAAAAGAAAAGATTTTCCTCTGAGACTTAGGCAGTTGTGTCATCAGCCAGTAATCCGCTATTTCCCTTGGAGTCCCTCGTGTGCTACGCCACAACTGCATTCTGCAAGTGTTGTGCTCCTCCACGGTACACCAAATCAATGTTATCCTGTGATCAAAGGCGTCCTTGTCCTCAGAGCAAATTCCAGCACAGCTACAGTAGTTGGCTGCACAGTGTACCGTCCATTTGAGCAGCAGAAATTCTCAAGATGTCGCCATCTAAAGCAAAAAGCCTTTGGAAATTAAACATTTTTTTTCTCACAGAGGGACAGGCTTTGATACTTTGCTGAAGTAATCAGCACAAAGCATGTCCTGAAAGTCACAGTGGTTTACCAAGACTTTCACGAGAGGGGTGGCAGCTTGGTATCAGAGCTTTCTTATGGCGTGCTAGGAGTCTATACAATAATAACTAAATATTTGTAGTTAAATAAAAGAGAGTGGATTTCTGGTTTTAACATCCCAGCTAAAGTTATTGGGAAGTAAGGACTTCACCCCTCCTGTTTCACCTAAGCAATCCCTAAGCTGGGATCAACCAGGGAACATTTTTTTTTAACTGCTTCAGAGTGATGTTGGTCTGTATTAGACAGCAGTGACTTCACTGAGGCTCTCACATAGCTTCTGAGTAATGTCATACATTGGAAGTTCAGAAAAACTAGACCTGAGAAGTTGCTAAAATACCCATACAAAGAAGCTGAAGACCCAAGTGAAAAAGCTTTCCTGTCAGATTTCTCCAAGGACCTTCTTGGGCATAAAATAAAATGTGCAAGGTAGAGGCATATCATCACCTGTCACGATGCTTAAAGCTATTCCCACATCTTACATGGCACCCTGAGCTGATGTTGAGAATGATTTTCCTGCTACATTACCAAGCTCTTTATTCCTAGCATGGTGGTGAGAGGGCACAAAAACCTGTGTCCTGAATGGCACATTTTATGCACAGTTTTGGATATTATGAGTGTTTTCAAGATCCTCTTCCTTGGAGAGGACCAGCAAGAGCTGCTGAAAGACTCAAGACCTTTGAAACTTTATGGTTCCCCTAAGGGCTCCAAGAAGTCATGTCCTTCCTGAGCCTAAACCACAAAGGTCCACACTTTTATATAAATCTGGGGGATCATTTCAAAAAAGACTGAGCATTGAGTCCTACTTTACAAAAGTAAAAGGCATGCAAGTATCCCTGTAGCTTAACATGCCTGTGGACTTCAGGCTTCTTCACGTGGCAGGTGGACACCAGCTTCTGTCCCTGTCCTGGCTTCCTCCCAGTGTGTCGCCTCCAGCCCAGCCTCTCTGCAGCCCAGCATGGCGGGGCCACCTTCTTTTGGGACACTGGGGATAGCCCATGTTTCAAGAAAAGATCCTGCTTTATAAGCCGCTTTCACACCCTGGAGACCACGTTTTAACGGTACTAAGCCAGCAGATCACTAGATGGCCTCATAACCTCAGTGATTTGCAGGGATTCAGGCTTAGGCTGTGTAATTGCCAGATTTATTTTTAAAAACCTGGCACCCTAAGTTCTGCAGGGCTTAGGATCACCGCCTCAGGCAACGCACAAGAGCCTTTCCAAAACACGATGTGTGAAATTGGGGATGCTTTGTCCCATAGGGAAGCATGGGACATGTTTGTCATTTTTGTTGTCAGAAGCTGCTTGTATTCCCCAAATCCTGGCAGATGGGATGGGAGATGGGATTAAAGATGGGACTGGAGATGGGGTACAGACCCGGTGGAAGCTGTTGGAGAGCTGCCAGAGTCTCTCCAGCCACTCTCGGCTGGAGCCAGCAAATCAACGCAGCAAAACCAGGGCCTGTAGGAAGGACAGGCGCCCTTGGGGACTGCAGCAGCCAGAAGCCACCTCCAGACCTGGCTTGGCCTGGCTGCACCTTCAGGAGGGGCTTGGCCCTGGCCCTGGGCTCACCTGGGAGGGTGGCGAGCCCCCATCCAGGGACATCCCTCTGGGGAGGACAGCGGCCGGGGAAGCAGGGAGACACATGAGGGTTTGGCCCCTTGTGCAGCCACTGGCGAGCAGTAGCCGCTGCCTGGTGAAAACGCACTTTGTGGCCTCAGAGGAGACACCACCGCTTGTAGGTTGTCAGGACCTGCAGCCGAGCCGTGCCTTGGTCAGTAATAACAACAAACCAGTGCCCTAAGGGGAGAACCCTCCTCACGTCCCCACTGCAAAGAGTTTGGGGAGGAGAGAAGCGAGGGGATCTTTAGAGCAGCAGAAATACTAAAGGGGTGGAGGGAGCGTGGGGAAGAAGAACACGCAGAGGGGAAGACCGAGGTTCAGCTTGCCCAAGGAGCAGGCCCGGCACTGGAGCATGGGCTGGCCCGTCTTTTGGTGGCCGGTCCCTTCAACAGCTGGTGCTGCTACAGAGACTGGGACACCTTGGTTAGGCCGTACCACACCTGATGGCGGCCTTGATCTGATGTGCGAAGGAAGAAAAAAAAAAAAACCAACCTACCCTAATTTTCACTGTTGTCAAATTTGGATATGCGTTATTACTCCTTTTCTCATGTGGATTTTTACTAACATTTTAAAATATAGAGCCGGTTTACATGGGTGTAAGTCTTTTTAACAAGTGTTTTAAATGAAGCAGGAACACAGCGAGCACATGACACTCATCAGGGGTCCGGATTTAGAGAGGGGCGGGCCCAGGCCGCTGCCCCGAAGCGCTGCGGTACGGAAAACACCAACCGCCAGCACCACCGCAGCCGCCGGTACCCGCAGCCGGGACGGACACCGGCGCGCTCGGCGGCGCTGCCGCTTTAAGGGCGGGCGGGGAGTCCCGCCCTGCTCGGCCCGGCCCCCGCGCAGCGGGGCGGGGCGGGGCGGGGCGGAGCGGCGGCGGAGGAGGAGGCCGGGAGCAGCCGGTAGGTGTGGGCCGGACGCGCCGCGACCCCGGTCCCGCCCCGGCGGGGGTGGGATGGAGCGGGCGGGCCGGGCCCGGTGGGATCCGCATGGGGCAGGTCGGGAGGGCCCGGCTCAGGCGGTCGCCCCGGTGCCGGCGCAGGCCCTGCCCTTGCCGGGGCACCGCCGGGGCTGTCCGTGTCCCCCGGAGGCTGGCGGCCGCTTTGCAGAGAGGTGCCCAGGCCGGGGTGACAAAGCGGGGGTGGCACCACAGCGGTGGCTGTCCCGGCGGGCCGCCTGCCTCCCTGGCTGAGGGGGGCAGCCTTTGGCCTTGGTCGGGGCTGGCCTCCTCCGGTGGGAAACCTGGGGTCGGTGTGGTTATGCTTTGAGAGGCACCTGCTGCTTTAAAG
>JAAGAY010146179.1:484-12604 GCA_011801015.1 Ardeotis arabs | reverse complement strand
ATGATTAAAAAAAAAAAAAAAAAACAGCATTGCAGCAAGTCTGCACTACCACAACTTATAAATCTGTACATTCGCAGATCAGGCTCTTCACTGCACAGCTAAATGGAGCCAAATCTTCATCTCATAACCAGCATTAGAGGAAGAAGTATTTATTTTTGGAGCAGTGATTGGTAGTCTCCAGATGACTAGGAAAACAGCATGGTATGAATATGATATCTAGAGATTCCTGAATATTTGCTTTCCTGTGCTTGGAATTCATGGTTTCACTGGAAGTGTCAGTAGGCAGCGAAGCACAGCAATACATGTCTTACTGGGAAAAAAAGGCAAGGGGAAAGGGAATACAAAAAATCATTTTTATCCTGCACAGATTTCTTTTTTTTTTTAGTGTTTATAATGTGAATGCAGAAGAAAAGCACTCAGTATTTTTGCCTCTGAAAACTACATGTTCAATGGACAGTCTGGAAAATGACTTGGGCTCCCAAAAAATGAGATCTAAACTCTATATACACTCAGAAAAAAAACTTAAAAACACACAAAAAGTAGACACTAAAGAAGAAAATGTTCCACTGTGCTTTCTCTGACATGACCTTATGGGTCATTGTGTCAAAAAGACTTTTTGAATTATTATACTCAGCACTGGCTCCTTTTGGTTACATTCTATTATTTATTCTGCTGAGGCAGAGAAATGTAGCTATTGTAAAGTGAAGGATGGTACAATCAACTCATGGTGCTTTTCACGCTCTCAAATAAATACTGAGAAGTACTGAGAAAATAAACATGTTTTCTGTCCTTAAAAAAAAAAAACAAGAAACTTTAAAAAAAAAAATGTACAGTACTTTTCCTTTCTCGTTTACCCAGTTAAAAAGCAGGTTGTTACAATCAAGGCTGTGGCTGTCAAATCTGCACCCAATATTTTCACTCCCACTCACAAAGGTTATAATCAAACCACTCTCCCAGGTATTTAATTTCTCTGTGCAAGATCCCTAGGGAGGAGGGCTATGAGTTCCTAGATGCAAAAGGTGCATCTACATATACACATCTGCTTTGTGTAAAGATTGTTATTAATTATTTATCTGGCAGAAGTTGCCAAAGAATCCCAGAGAAGATCAAGGGGTTATTGTGCTGCCCCCAATACATGCAAATAATGATAGCCAGTCATTTCTTTAAAAGTTTCTCAATTAAATAAAAAGGTAGTCAAGAGTGAGAAGTGATAAAAACGATGTAAGACAGTAAGATGGCCAGGAATAGAGCCAGGTTCCCTGAAACTGGTCCCTGACTCTGTTAGTAGTAACTCTTAGAGCTACAGGTTACTTGGAACACTATTGGGTACAGAATGTATTTACAGCCGCTTTTCTCATAAACTTCACCACATATGGCAGACAAACAATGATGCTATCTACTACTTATTTTTCAACTGTATTAAAGCTCTAGGAATCTATTATTTGTCACATTTTCTTCAGTCACTTACAAATAATAACTGTTGGGAGTGTTGAAGCATTATCATACTATGAATATCTACAGTATTTATCAAATTCTTGTCAGCTAAAGCTTTTAGCTACACACAAATTAACAGCCGTTACGTCTTTCATCTGAGGTCTTCCAGTAAAAAAAACCCAGCTGATTACATGTTTATGAAAGCACACAAGGTTGTCTGAGTCTTTTCTAGTAGAAAATTAAAGGACCAGAGTGGCAATGAGTGAATCGAGTTTAAATATTTAGGTCACAATTCAAGGCCTTGTTCAACATATGACCAGATCTGTTGTTGCTGTCACATGTTTCACCTTACACTTTTTCTGCTGCAAAAAGCGTGCTGCTCTGATTCTAAAAGAACAGGCCTTTCCCTGATGCTGCCATTTACTGTTATGGTCCACCTTCAAGTAGACCTGGATTACTTCCTTTAAATCTTAAAAAGATCTACATTACTATAGGAATAATTCAAGTTATTCCCTTGGTAGTAGTGCAGTTCTTCTTCTAATGAAATCAAATAAATATTCTTATTAGTGTCAGTAGAAGGAAAAATAAATCCCTCCTTTTGGAATGCAAGGGAAGCTTGGGAAAGTGAATGGACATAGCAGAGAGCATGCTGTACTCACCTTCTCTGGCCTGTCTCAGTAAGCCAAGTATGACCACAACACTGCAGTTACCATACTTTATTACAAAAAGTCGGAAATTTCTCATATGAACTAGATTTTTTAGATACAGAATTTAAAAGTTACAGCTAGAACTTTGCACTGTATACCTGGAACTTTTCCATAGTGTCTTTTGTCATTAGCTAATGGCTTTGACAGTATCCCCTCACAGTTTTTTCTTGGCTTTTGGTTACTAGCTGATAATGGGTCTAAACCAGAAACTCAGAAAATAATTGGGAGGGTCATTTGTTTCACTGAGAAGGAGAGAAATAGAGTTACTAGTCAAACAAGTAGCTGGTGAGTTGCTATGCTGTTAGAAAAAAAAGAAAAAAAAATGCTGGTTTTCATTGATCTTTGTGATTTCATCCAGAGGGCCAGGAGAAAATTTTTTCTGTGCATTTTCTCTGTAACTGTGGCACAGTAAGGAAACACAGCTGAAGACAGATCATACTCACTTTTCTTATTTCAGTAACTTAAGATTAGACAGAAATACAAATATGTGGAGGAGGTATGAATATGATGATTACTTCTTTTTTTCTCTAGCATTGTCTTTTCTGATAGTTTTTACATCTTTGTTTTCCAATAGAAAGAATAAATACATTTCAAGAGAGGAAATTACAGCTCAGGCTATTATCGTTGAATGCAGATCCTTAGGCTGCTTAGAATATTCAACGTATGGAGAGGTGATGCTGGTTTTCTGGTTTTATATGCACACCAGTGATGAAGTACACCTAGAGCAGAAAACCTGAGAATTTATAAGGAGATCCTTCCAGCTTTGCTTCTGGAAGCATATTAGGTCCTTGCACACATAGCTATTAAAGTCACTCTTTCTTCCTGCTCCTATCCCATTGCTCTCATTTTTCAGACTAAGCTGACATTTTGGAGAGGAAAATTATCAGGGAGGTAGATTCAGAAAAAAGGAAAAAAAAAAACTTTTTACCATGAGGGTGGTAAGACACTGGAACAGGTTGCCCAGAGAGGTGGTAGATGCCCCATCCCTGGAGGCATTCAAGGTCAGGCTGGACAGGGCTCTGAGCAACCTGATCGAGTGGAAGATGTCCCTGCTCCTTGCAGGAGGGCTTGGACTGCGTGACCTTTGAAAGTCCCTTCCAAACCAAACCATTCTATGATTCTATCAGTCCTTTATCTGTATACCATGAACCACAGTTTTGTTTAGGACTTATTGAGGCTGAGAAATCAGCTTATTCCCTGAATAAAGCAGGACAAATATTTGTTTTCTGAGAAATCAGTCTGACATTTTATCTTTGTGAATAATTTAGGGAGTAGCTTAAATACAATGGTTGTTTGAATTTTTTTAAAAATCTTTTTTGACAATTCTGAAAGAAGGAAAGAAACTTGGCACATTATTGGTTACTTCCTTTGACTCTACAATTTTGTTTTTCTAAGGCAGCCCATTTCCTTCAGCCTTTCTGGTGAAGGTTTTATATGTGTTGGCTCTTATTGCTTCCTTAGTTCTGTCAAGAAATACAATGTTAATCCAAGTCATGTATACTGATGCAAATAGGAATTTTTAGTGAGAATTTTCAGTGAGAATTTTCATGTAATATTTAGGTTCATTTCTATTATAAAGAAAAGGCAAGAGCTTCATAACAGCTAATACATATTTATCCCTAATGAAATGAGACTATATCAACAAGAAGTACAGAGAAAATTGAAAAAATATGAAAATGGCAAAGATTCTATATGTTAGAAACGGAAAGAGCAACAATTCTGTGCTGAAGAAACAGGAGGCCAGGACAATGCATGCACTGAAGATAGAACGTAAAATAATTTCCCAATATAAAATGCAATTGTATTAAGAAAGGCTCTGCTGGGAAAAAAAAAAAAGCAGATGGAATCCTTCACAAAGGCTGCCAGGTCTTAGCTTCCCAGCATGCTTTAAAAAATGAAAAAAGTAAGCTACACAATTTCATTTCTGCTAAATGGAAAGTCAGAAATAAATGGTTATGGTTGCTTGGAAATCTCTTCTATGTGTGAAATTGACTTAATTTCTTCTATAAACTCCTATTTTGACCTCCTTAACACAGTGAAAAAAAAAAGAAGGAAAAAAGAATAAAAAAATAAGGGAAGTGTTTAACCTAAGCCATAGTATTCAACATGAGAGGTACCAGCTGTGCTACATTATAGCAACTGCTTGCTACAGAAAGTTCAAGATAATGGACTTCCTGAAATAGATTACAATAAGTGAAACAAAAGTATAATTACTAGGGTTTCCTACGTACTTGTGCTCTGGAAGACCCAGATATTAAAAGTTGCCTTAACAGCATGGTAGTGAAGAAAAGATTGTGGCTACATTCTTTGTTTTACCAACATAAACTTCCATAGAAAAAAGTTCAGAGGTTCTGCTCTCTTATTATCCAACTATCAACTATTTCTACAGTAGGATTGTATTCACAGTTTCATATATGTCCAAAAAAGTTATTGTAATACTTAATCACACTAACAAATGGATATATTTGAATATTGTTTAGATTAAATTTAACTCTCCTACACTACCCGACTTTGCAGTTTTGAGGAATATAGACAAGCTCCAAATAGAGGCTTTGAAATACACACATCTAGTACAATAAAATTAATTGGGAGGCTGGAGGAAAAAAATCATGACAGGAGATTAAGAAAGGTAATGACCTTTGTTAACAAATTCAACTTCTTAGATATTTTAAAGTAGTCTGGATTTTCTAAAAAGAATGCCAACAGTGATTTTCATCTTTCCTAAAATTACTTTTTGTATAAATTATTTAGTGTTGATTTTTGTGTTGTTTTTCTGTATATATTGACCATACTCCCTCTCTGTATACAGTTCTGACAAATTTTCTTGACAGTGTAAGGCTAGATCCAAATACTACACAATATCTTCATTTTAAACACCTGTTCCAATTACTATGAAAAAAAAAGAATTAAAATAACTTGCCTAGTAAAGAATGCTACTTCAAGTTCTTGCCATGCAGAGAGTTTATAATATGTCTCAAACAAAAAAGCCATTAAAAAATGCTTACATATTTGCTCCCTTTTATTTTCCCTTGAAAAATCAGTCCCATAAATGTTTCATTTCTATAAAAATTATGTTTCCTAAATCCTGTTTAGCTTTCTTTGCCCAGCAGTCTGCCTTGTCTAATTGCCTCTGCAGTGATAGGAGAAGTGAGGTATTTTCATAACTTCAGCTGTGCTTCACTTGGTAAAAAACTTTGATTCACTTAGATAAAGGAAATTAACAAGTCTGTAAGAAGTATTTGGACATATTCCTGATATTTATGTTCATAAATACCCAATTCTAGGAAAATAACTAGAGGTAACATTCAAAAGAGTTAGGCTACAGAGTACTAGTATTCATATATCTCCAGGTTTTCATCTGTATTATGAGAATATCTTGAAAATACAAGCATATCTCGTGCACCTGAGAATACATGTATGTCAAGTGACTATCTTGCTTAAGTTAAGGTCCTTAAGTTAGAGCTTTTCTGACAAGCTGGTACATTACATTTATCTAATTACACATGTATAGCAGAGACTATTTAGAGACAATAATATATCTGGAGTTGTGCAGAAGCAATTGTCACAATTACAGTCTGTATGTAGAAAATCTGAAACAGAGTTAAGGTGAAAATTACGTTCCATTATAAGCCAGAAACATTTCACTCTTCATTTAAACAACTATGCTTTTAGAAAGGATAGAAATGTGATCTGACTCTGCTACTGAACTTCACAGTGCTATTTCTTAAAAAATTATATTGAAAAGGCTGCATTTTAATAATCTGCAAGCTTTATGATTTATACACGAAATGCCTCCATGTTCCCTGCTTCTTGGGAAAGGTTTCACAGCAGCATGCTGCAATGTTTTATTGTGTGCAGTGCAGAATTTATAAGGCTTTATTATTTTCATAAAATACATTATAAAATATTTACTACTATATTATAAAGACATTATAATAAATAGTTAAAACTGTAGTTCAATTGTCAAGATAATGGAATAAAACTTATTTCATCAGGTATCAACCTGCAGTGATGCATCACCATTTTCATTCTGCTCTATTCAGTGAAACCATGTTTTCCTGCAGTAATGCATCACCATTTTCATTGTTACATTCAGTTATTCACTAATGTAGCAAAACTGAAAATTTCTCAAGAGTCCATACTTTGAAGGTTTCTTAAGACAAAAGTTGTAGTACTTCAAAAGACATACTTTTTAATAGATAATTTTATTTTAAAATTAGCACAACTCAATTGACTTTGAGAAGATACTTGCTTCTGTTTGATAGATGGCTATAAACCTACAGTTTATTTCTCTGTTTTAAGCAGAACAAAGGAAATCCACATTTTATAAACCATAAACAATGGAAAAATGCAGAACTGAGGGAAAAGCCAGATCTCCAAAACATGTCAAAATTTCGTTGACTCTAAGTTTTTACCTACTGATGTTAAATGTTGAGAGTAGATTATGTTAAAATAGTTAGAAGTTAATGTAAACAGAAGGCACTAATTTTGAATGCGGCTGATTACAATTGTCCATTAAAATTTATATAAAGGTGAAATCTCCTCTGTCTTTAACAAAATCGTAACTTGTCCACACAGAAAGAAAGTTAACCAATAATTTCACTCTAATTTCAAACTGATCTCAATAACATTTTTAGGTAGACAGCAAAAAGTACTATGACCACCAGTATTTTCCATGTTAGGTCCTTTCTAGAGTTCTGTATTAAAGCCGGGGCTGTGTATCTGCATCTTAGATATGGATATCTTCAAGCACAGTCTGTCACTCTTTAAAATAAGATGTGTGAGAACTCTCGCAATAAAAGTTATTCTACAGCATCTGTTGTGAAATGCTCAAAAGAGAGAAAGAAATGCCTAAATGCATACTTCTACAGCAAAGCACTATCAAAATTCAAAATGCCTCTGAGGATGTCTTTCAAATGCTAAGACACAAAGTCAAAATGTACCTGGTACAACGATTTGAGAAATTCTCCTGCAACAAGAATTACTTTGTTTCCATTGTTCCAGTTCCTCTCATATGAAGTATTGGAGCTCCGTTTGAAACTTACAAGTCAACCAAACTTCTTGGCTCTAGGTCCAATTCTAATACCATCTCTGTTACCACTATAAAGCTAGACAGTGTTATCAGCCTTGAATAACAGTAGTTATCTAGGGCATACAAGGTTTAAAATTGTAGACCAAAGTTAAATACCTAGGCTGCCTATGTACCTCACTGACCAAAAAATCTAAGAACTGCAGACACAGCCAGCACACTAAACTAGGGACTCATTCACATGAATTACTACCAAATATTAAGTGGTGTGTTTTGACTGGGCTAAAAGAATTGTTGCATAGAGAACATCACAAAAGTACGTAGTGTTTGACAACATGAACCCAGGTAAACTAGAGTGAGACAGCAGAAGCGGTTACCAGTCCGAGCTACTTGTTTCTTTTCTGGAGGCTGTGGTATACACAAGAAAGTAACTGAATGGTTTATCAAGTAGTTCCTGGCTTGGCCATTCACAGATTATTGAACCACAGTAAAATCATTCCAACTATGGTTTAATTTAACAAACTGATCTAAACTGGAGTGATTGAGAAGCTACTTCATGAGCCATTTAGACAAGAGTCGTTTGGATGGATAGTCCAGAAGACTCTGATCTGATTATTTTATTAATCTGAGATTTTACGTCGCCTTTGAGGAAATTCAGATTTAACTATACTCCTGCTCTTCAGTATTTCCATGCTTAAATTTTGAGAGTTGCTTCTACTGTAGTTCTAAATACGTCCTCTTCTATAAAATTATGTCTTAGAAATTTAACTCTCTGTGCGTTGTTTAGAAAGCTTGATGAGAAATTATTGCAAAATGGTGGTTGAACAAGAACAGGTGGTAATTTCAGGCACATGACTTTAATGATCCTATGGAGATCACTATCTGCACTCCCCTATCTGAAAGTCTGAGAGAAGTATTCTCTCACTGGGATTTAGAACCATGAAGGCTTCTCAGAATAAAATGTCTACATTCAGTCTCTCAGAAATATATACGAGGAAGGAAAGGAAGAAGAGCTACTGGCTTCTCATCCACATCTTGAGGATTACTTTGACTACTTTATCAAAAGTAGGCAGGGAAAGTACACTAGCTATTGCAGCCTTCCTACTCAAAAATCTTCAGTGTTGAAGGCTGATGTTATTACTGATTTTTCTTTAAGCAAATGTGAGTCATGCTTCTGGTTAATGATGAGTATACTGGGAGATTACTTTCTCCCTTTACTCACTTTATCCCTTATTCTATCATAGGGTTAATTCGTGACTATCCCAATACACAATGTGGGAGAAACAGGAATTTCAAGGTCACTGTAGTGTTCCTTAATTACCACTCGAAATTACTGTGCTGAAATTTGAGCTTTCTCTCCACCTAGCCTATCAGAATCGCTGGAGAGGGAAGGCAGAAAGACTGACCTTGGATATCATTGAAGATGCAAATTCATTTAAAGGTGTTTAAGAAGGAAGAAGTCATTATTTCTCAAACCACAGATCAGAATATGATGATTTTTTTTTGTTTTTGTTTTGCTGTTGTTTTTTTCAACAGGAAGGGATAGAAGCCAGACTCTGGGGACCTAACAGAAAGCATCATCTGTGAACAGTAACAACAACAAAAAGAAGACAGAATTCAGCAAAGTTAATAGCAACTTCCAGCAACTACCTAGTATGACATATCTGGGATTTCAGTCTATTTGCCAACTGTTAACTATAACTAGAGAGGATAGTATTGATAGTATTTTGTGATTGACAAAGGACATCAATAAATTAAAATCATAATGTCTGTATTTGTGCAATGCATCTATATCACAAACATGGTATCTTAGCCCTGATTATTTCATGTGTTTGCCATTTGAGATCAACAATTAATGTCATACTTGACAAAATGCTGAGAAATTTAAAAATCCCATGCTAGTTGGAGGACAGATTACATGACCTAATATTTTTGCTTTCTCTCTGTACTGGTAATTCTGTATTCAGTGATTCCACAATACCATGGGCTTTGAAATATATACTTTAAAGGCACATGAAGAATGCTTTTTATTCTACTGCAAGTCTTGCTGCAAGACATAGCCTAACGGCCATTTCTGGGTGCCAGTGATCCTGGCTTCTATTCTTACTCCATGACTGACTAAAGCAAGGTTATAAGCTCTTTGAACTTATTTAAGTCACTTCAACATTTCTAAGCCTCAGTTACTCTATCACTTTCAGTAAAAAAATGGAAATAAGAATATTCAACTACGTAAATCACTTTGAGATCTATTTGGGTTTGAGCAGAGAAGCAAGGAAGCACATTCTTAAATATCCAGGCCCCAGTCCAACTTTTTTACATTTTCGGGTGCAAGGTGCCATAAGAAGACTTCATTTTTGTGGGCATAGATGAATGAAATAGATAAAACAGTTTTGATTCATCCTGCAATATATTTTTGATATTTTAAAAATATGCATGCTGTTGTTAAGGGCTCACTTTTCTTATCACAAGCCAAGAATTAGTTCTGCTTTGTTTAGGCAGGGATTAGGTGACCTCAGGAAAACCATTTAATCTATCTCGATATGTCAACAGATCACACATGATAACAGTAACATTTTTACACTGTGTCTTAGACAATACCCTTGGTTTAAAACTAATTTGGTTATTCCTGAATGCCACTGTACCATACAATACTGAAGTCTTTCATTTTTCATTTTAACTATATGCTCATAAAGGTTAATTCAACTGGTACAGCACTATTCAAGCTCCATTTATAAAGGTTCTGTAAGTACTTTGCACAATAATCTCAATAGACCAATAAACTACTTCATTTTTGTTAAAAAGAGAAAATGTATTCCAAGATTGCATACAGATCAGTAAGGATCATCAAGTTGAGCTTTTTTCACAAGTCTGAGGCCTTGTTCATGGTTTGTAAACAAAGTGACAATTGCTACCTTAATTTAAACAAGGATCTTCACAATGTACTGGATGAACTTGTCTGATCCTGAGCTTCACGAGTTATACTGAAATTGGACTTTCTGACATATGTAAATTACTCCCTAATACACAGATGAAACCTGCTACAACAAGTGTACAAGGTTACCCAAGCTGCAAATTAAGCTTTCAGTCTATATGACAGAGGAAAAGGTTAATGTGACCACACCACACATACATTGAAAGTAAGAAAGTTGTAACCTAGTTTTCTGTTGTTTACTCAATCCAATTAATTTGGAATTCAAATTTGTATGATTTCTTGACAATGAATAAATGGAATGAACGGGTCAAATTTAGGCATTACTAGATTCACAAATTGTGTTTTGTTTCTCTATGTCACCTGTCTCTTTTTTATCAACATATTAGTGATGCTTAAAAGAGAAGACAATGGAAAATCAGTTTTCTCTTTGCAGCTCCATTTTTATTTGTGAGGCTGAAGATGCCAACTTCTTACCAGCTTTTATGAATGCACAAAAAAGAAGGGGAAAAAAAGTCAATCCTATATACACGTGGCCTGGTATCGGTGCTAGGTTTTGAGTCTGATAGGAATTCCTTTCTAATAAAATATTTTTCTGTGAGAAACTGGGAATTCACCACAGCTATGGCTTTTCATGTTTTATGTAAGTTTTAGCTACGATTCTTTTAATCAAGATGCAATTTCTGGACCTCCAGAAGCTACTCCCAGAGCAGTGAAAACTCTTATTTGTAATAGGATTGTCAGTTATAATTGGAATGAGCACGCTATTCAATTGTATTTAAGGATCTTCCAAACTCTGATCAGAATTTACTGACAAGATTTGTGCCCTAACTCATAAATAAAACCCAACATCTTTCTAATTGCTATGGTAGCTGCTTCTTAGAATTTCTTTGCCTTCTACATCTTAAAAATTGCTTTGAGTGTCCCCTAAAATCTATGCTGAATCTTGGAAATAGGTGGTTGATATAGATAGAGACTTTTAGAAAACTTTTAGAGCCTATTCATCACCTCATCATCCTGAGAAAGGTAATTTATGGTTTCGTATAACTGGTTACTAGCTGGATCTGACTTATAATTAAAGACAGAGGAGCCGACAAGGAGGGGTGCCATGCTCGACCTTGTGCTCACCAACAGGGAGGGACTGGTGGGGGATGTGAAACTGAAGGACAGCCTTGGCTGCAGCAACCACGACACGGTGGAGTTCAAGATCCACAAGGCAGCAAGGAAACTATATGGCAAGCTCTCAGCCCTAGACTTCAAGAAGGCGGACTTCGGCCTCTTCAGGGACCTGATGGGCAAAGTGCCATGGGAGGCAGCCCTGGAGGGAAGAGGGGCTCAGGAAAGTTGGTCCACATTCAAGGAGCACCTCCTCCCAGCTCAGCAGAGGTGCATCCCGATGAAGAACAAGTCGGGCAAAAAGGCCAGGAGGCCCGTATGGATGAGCAAGGAGCTCCTGGAGCAACTGAAAGTGAAGAAGAAAGCCTACAGAGGGAGGAAGCGGAGGCAGGTAGCCTGGGAGGACTACAAAGAGGCTGCGCGGGTGGCCAGGGATCGGGTGAGGAAAGCTAAAGCCCGCATGGAATTGAATCTGGCCAGGGATATAAAAAGCAACAAGAAAAGCTTCTACAGGTATGTAGGGGACAAAAGAAAGTCCAAGGAGAATGTAGGCCCCCTCCGGAAGGAGACTGGTGTCCTGGTTACCCAGGACATAGAGAAGGCTGAGGTACTCAATGACTTTTTTGCCTCAGTCTTCACTGTTAAGGGCTCTTGTCTCAGCACCCAAGCTGTGGAAGGCACAGGCAGGGAGTGCGAGGATGAAGAACCGCCCACTGTACTCGAGGAGCAGGTTCGGGATCATCTGAGGAACCTGAAGGTGCATAAGTCCGTGGGACCTGATGAGATGCATCTGCGGGTCCTGAGGGAACTGGCGGATGAAGTTGCCAAGACACTGGCCATCATATTTGAGAAGTCGTGGCAGTCTGGTGAGGTCCCCGATGACTGGAAGAGAGGGAACATAACCC
>JAAGAY010146177.1:24983-67469 GCA_011801015.1 Ardeotis arabs | reverse complement strand
AAAAAAAAAAAAAAAAAAAAAAAAACCAAAAAAAACCCCAAAAAACCCAAAATGTTGCAGAACTTGTCTTTTACTTTCATCCTGGCTCGGCTTAGGTAACAATCAAAGGGAGATGCTAGTAGAGGTTCTGCCTAGTTTTAGGCTGATGTGGTTGTCTGCTTGTTAGAAAAGGTGCCTTTGAGTTACACACTTGCTGTCTGCCCTTTCTGCAGAGTTAGGAGTGGTTCATCTCCCACTCAGACATACTAGGATAGGCACCCTAAATAGTGTGAAAACAGTTTCATTTGCCATTTTGAAGAAAGTTAATGGAAATCAGACTGTTGAGACAATGTTGAGATATTGAGGAGAATTCAGAGGAAGTAGAGTTGTTATCTCTAGTCTATGAAGTTTAAGGGTATGCCTCAAAGCAATCTCTTTTCTATGCCTGTCATTTACGTGATAGGAGCTGTTAACATCTCCTGGAGCATTTTGAGGTGCCAACATTCATTCATTTGCTAAGAAAAAGTCTTTGAAAATTAAAAACTTGCCCTTAGATAGGCTGTCCTTCCTCCCTATTCCCATTCCTCAGTGCTTCCTCTCCTGTCAGACCTTAGTGCCATCCCTAAGCAGTGATGTCAACTGATGGCAGATAAACCGTGCAAAGTATTCATCACTAGGGAAACTGAAATAATAATAATTAAAGTAATAATAATGATAAAGAGAGGTAATACTAGTGCCAAATATATACTAAAGACTCGTATGACTGCATCTGTTCTCTTCTCCATATCTATGATTCTGTCTTCAAATTAAGTTTGTGTTGCATGAGACAGGAATAAAACATCAAGAGAGCCCTAAGTGGAATTCAGCCCTCCAAAATCAATAGCCCACAAATGCTGCTGCATGTTCCCAGCCTTAGAGGGCAGCAAGAGCAGTGGGGGCTAAGTATTGACACATCGACATTAATAAGACTATGCTAGTGACAGAACTAGCTTTTATGTTGAGATTTTGTCACATTCCCTGTATATCTGCTGTTCGCAGATTATCTATAAACTGCTGTTAGCAGGAGTTGAAACCAAAAAGGCAGAGATTGTAATAGAGACAATGTTATGATCAGTCAAGCAAGGAACATTTTGGGTCCTGTAATTTGCAAGTGTTGGTCAGAACTTTATTCTGAAATATTTGACAAAACAAGATCTGTGGATCTTGAGATGTGATTTCTTCCTTTTTAAAATTCTTTCTTTGGCAGCTAAAAGTCTCTCTGATGTAAGCTATTTTGTCCCAGCGTGGAAAGATTTTTGCTTTATAAGTGCACCATTAAATAGCACAGTCTATTTTGAGAACCGAGAGTTGGGACTTTTTTAAACCATAATTATGGGTGCCTTTAAAGATGATGATAAAAATTTAGTTGATGAACAAAATGAGACCATGTGATTAATTTTTCCATATGACGTGTTTGATTATGACAGCTGCCTAGTTTCTGTCAGCTTCCTATGTGAAATGAAAAACAGAGCACGTTTTATCTAGCAGATCTGACTAAATATGACTCTTTAGCCAGCAATGAGAATAGGTGGAAGAAAGAATATCCATAAAACCCTATTAGAAAAAAAGAAAATGCCAGGCTATAAATTACTTTGCAAAATCAGTATCCAGTGAACTATGTAAATTGTCAATATCAGAGATGCAAAAACCATAAGTGTGCTGTACTGATGCTAATTTTTTTCTACCATGGGCACTAGAAGAGTTGCCACGTGCATTAAGGACTAGAGCATGGCTAGAGAGCTCCTGTGTTTCAGATGGAAAAAGATCTTAATTGTCATGGTTCGAATTTACTTTGAAGAATCCCTTCTGATTTAGACCTTGTTGGTCCGTGGCTGACTGGAAAGACAGGCCAAAACTACAACGTCATCTTCCTATCCATATTTTTAATGTTAAGGGTTATCTTTCTGTTTGACTTCATCAGAGTAGGAATTTTCCTCTAACTTTGCTGTACACATGGATTTTATTTTACATAGTGGTGTTGAAGGGCCTGAGAAGGGCCCATGGTACCTGCTGCTGTGAATTTACTAACTGGGTTGCTCCTCCTGCTCTCCAGGTATTGCAACTTTTGCTGGAAAGTATTGAGACTTTTTTCACCTTGAGGAACCACAATTCATTCACTCTGTCAGATCCCCTTATTTGGATGGTCTGTCACAGTGATTTCAGGCATCTTTATCTCCAGGCCACGTGCACTTTGAGAAGGGCTGTGAGCCCACTGGTCTCCTTAAAGTTTGAGCAGGTTTTAGAGGCTTTTCCAGCTGATAAATTAAAATTAACATAGTTCTGTGGAGAAGGCTGTCCTTTGGCAAAATTTCTAAATGAGAACAAATACCTTTTTCGATGTTGTCGAAAGATTGTGGTTTGGTTTTGCAACAAAGGTTTGGATTTTCAGTTTAAACTGACCTTTCAGATTGAAATATGCTTGTATTTAAAATGTGTTTAACACCAAACAGGTCTTCTGAAGATCATCAGTGGTTCAGTTCAAGAAAACATTTGGGATAGTTTGTTAGGGGGAAGAAGATGGAGGTGACAAAGAGCCTGTGTTTGAACTAGTGAAAGCATTTAAGATTAATATTATTCTTGACCATTTAGGTCAGCAAAATTTCTGAAACGTGGAAGTTCTTTCATGATGGGAAGATCTTTTCCAGTCTTCTTGTAAGTGTGTGTGTGTGTGTGTGTGTAGTCTAGAAGGACATCTGTCTTTAGTAGGCTTTGCTTTGAAAACTGAAGAAAACCTGACTTTTAAGAATTCCCACACTGGGATATCATGAAACAGGGGTATCTGAGTTGCTTTGAAAACTCCTCCATGTCTTCTGTTGGCTTCATGCAGAAAAGAAAATCTGAAATCTGAAAGGCTACTTCTATGAAATGCTGCTCAGGTGGAGTTCAGAACTGCTTTTTTAAAAGATCAGAGTCCAGTTCTAGCTTAAGGTTTTTGTTTCAAGATGTGCTGAACATCCGCCTCTGAAGTGCTGCCGCTGGCAGAAGCCCCTGCAGAAACACTGGGTAACTCTGGTGGGCACGTTAGAAATGAGAGGACCTTGCTGCCACGTGCACGTTTTGAATCCAATTCTTCCCATTTTCTTACTGCTGGAAGATGTAGAATGTGATTATTCCTGTCAGCAAAGGACTGCTGAAATGTCCGCAAGTTCTTGGAAACAGATGAAGCACAAAGCTGCTGTGACACAATTGCAAGTTGTACAGTAACAGCCCTTTGTGACACCACCTCCAAAGAGCTTGCTAACTATGAAAAATGGGCTTAAAGTCTCAGATTATTGCAAATTTCATTAATTACTTGATTTTCTATATTGTTACAGAGCAAGACTAATCCTAGCTCTCTTTGGGAAGAGTGAGCCCATGTTTACTCAGCTGATTTTAAGAGGTGGAGACCAATGTGTTGCAAGTGCTGGCTTCACTCTTTGTGTTGGAGTTGCCTTGGCATCTGTAAACCTGCGATGTTTACACCAGTGGGCAGAACCGGTGTGTCTATTAAAAGATGCTGCGAAATTGTTAGCAAAGAGTAATTGTTTGGAAGCAAATCTCCCACACATTGAAGTCTCCTTTCTGCTATCAGACGTTCCTGGATACCTCATCTCTCCAGCTGCTTGGATCAAAGGTGTATTTGATGGAAAAAAATAGTTGCAACAGAGAGTCTGAAGCTTTTATTTTCTCTCACTGAGCACGGAGGTGTTTAAACTGCAAAACTCACAGCAGGATACAATGTTCTTAAGGATCATGATCTTTCTTTCCAGTATGAATTTTCTCAGACAGTTAACTCTCCTCAGTGCTGCCTTCATACCCATGCCATTTTCATTTTTACCTACTGATTTTGCTTTTACTGAGGTCATCTGTACCAAATTAAATAACCCTGTACAGTTGGCTTAGCATATAAAATGATGTCATGCATAAACTCGTGAAGCTATATGCTGCTTATGCTGCTTTTTTTTTTTTTTTTCCTGAAATAATGAATAATCTGTAGTATTAGTTACTTGTAGACTGCAGGCACACCCTTCTTCTAACACTCCTAAAAGCATGTATAAGAATGTATTGGAATTGCATTGCCTTTTTTGGAAGTAACATGAATAATTTCACTCATTAGCCGCTAAACATGTATTTTCAAAAAACAGAATGGCTGCAGGTAATGTGGAGCACTCCTCATTTTCAGAGCACTAAGTCCATGGAGGGTGATGATCCCTCCCTGTAATCGCTGGGAGCACCTGGGGAGCTGCAGCTGCCCTGCTGCAAATGGCTCACCTGAATCTTAAATCCTGTGATGGTTTTGAGCTCTGACTTGCACTCAGCAGGATACGATGCTATTGGAAATAGGTCTCATCTGCAGAGCCCAGCAGTCCAGCCAGCTCTACAGTGACCAGGCTTACTGTTTGATTACTTTTTTTCTTTTTTTTTTTTTTCCTGAAAGAAAAGAAACTGTTTTCTCACCAAAAGTCCCAATTTACCTGGATTTTGGTCAGAAGTGTTGTCTTTTTCTTTTTGAAACTGTACTTCCTAATAATTTCACCCCCCCAAAAAGACAGTTGTTTTAAGAACTTTTCTGGTTCTGTTTTGGAAACTAGTATCTTTTAAAAATGGTAGTTTGAACGTTGAGCAACAAGTAGTTGTGGGAAAATGTATTTCCTCAGAAAATTAATTTTTGTTTGGCAAGAGTTAAAACATAGCCATTTATCACCATTTATAAATCATGTACCTGACCTGCCTTCAGGGAACTTTGGTGATGCACCATTTAGGTCATGGTAAACAAGACGCTGTCTCATCTCAGTTTTTCTTTGAATGTGATGTCCAATTGACAATTGTACAATAAATGGTAAATAGTTTTCTGTAGGACAGCCGTATCTCAGGAGTACAGGAATAGCTAATAATTAGTGCCAGTAAATCATTGTAGCACAAACCACGAACATCATTCAGTTTGTAATTTACCCCTGATGTGGGTACTTGTTCTTCTTAATACTTAATATGTCTGTTTATAGAAAAGTTGATTGAGATAATTAGCAGTAAAAATGCTAAGGTAATACAGCTATCGTAACATTTATATTGCTATCAGTGTTGTTTATAGCAGCCTAAAGAGCCATACTGAAATTAGAAATTAACTACAATTAGCAAATAAATTGAGTGTCTCTTGGAATTACTTGATCATGTCTTAAAACGTTGCACAGTGTGATGCTCGCTGAGGCAAAGCCGAGTCCCTGGGCTGTACCAGCTGCGCTGAGTCAAGGAGCACACAAAGCAGAGACCTGTTTGCTTCTCCGCTGTGCATTTGCGTGTCCATGGGGGGAAAAGAAGGCTAAGTGTACTTTTCAGTGATGTGCACCCTTGTAGGCAGCGGCTCAGAGAGACACTTCCACATTCTCAGCATATGAACGTTGGAACACACATTTAATGTTGGCGACTCAGTACAGAAGGAATAACTTGGGTTGGAGATGTGTTGTTATCCCAGACGACGAGTCATAGATGTTGAAGTTTGTTTCCTCTGCCTGAAAAGTGTTAATTTGGAGGGACTTGGGCATCATTTTTTGCTCACAGGTAGAAATCATTTGCTTCCCATAGTAAGGCACTTTAAGAATTCTGCATTATAAATGCTGTATAGGTGCATTTAATTATCTTTTCTGATATAATTTCATAGTTACATATGGAAATAAATGCGTTGTTTACTGCTGTTAAAGTGGGTCATTAAGTACAGTTTGGAGGATGAAAAGCAGAGGAGAATCAACCAGTTTCAGGGGCAGCCACTGACTCGCCTCTCTCTCATCTGTTTCATGCAGTAGAACTTTCCTCATTCTTTCATCCTTTGTTTTATTTCAGAGACTTCTTGTAGTTAGAGGCAGACAGACAATGGTTTTCTGAATCACACGTCCTTTAGTTCTGTGTTCAGCAGGGAGAAGGTGCTGCTAAACCTCCCCGTCCTCTTGATTCAGACACAAGTCTTGAGAATTCATCTAAATCTCACATGGCTGCTCTTAACTACTGGGATCTTGTCTGGTTTTGGGTGCACGTATTTGGTTATGCTACTAAAACTCTTTCATTTTGTCTAAGTTTAGGTAATCATTGGTCTGGAAAGGGAGAGGACAAGAGCTTCACTGTACTTAGCAGTGAACTGAAGGGGTGTGGGTTTAGAGAGTCATGTCCGTGCTCCACTGAACAGCAACCAATCCTTATGGAGTGGAACAGGAGACCTTGTCTGGACTGAAAAGCAATGATCCATAGTCGAGCAGCCACGGCATTTATCTGGGATGTGGAGAAACAGTGACGTGATGATGTACACCTAGTGATACACAGCTATCTAACTGCCTCCTCACCCCCTATGCTGTACATCCATTTCTCTTTCTCTAGGATTGGCAACCCCATCCTTATCTTGGGAAACATCCCCCACTGGTGTTAAAAGTTACATATTCCTAGAAAAAAAAAAAAAGTCATCTGGGGTAAACTAGCATCTTCATAGGAAGCAAAATTTCCTTGGATGTTTCCTGGCTCCGTCCTTCCGTCCGTCCTTCCTTCCTTCCCCCTCTTCAGCAGATTTTCTCTCTTCAAAGAGCAAAATGGGGCTGAGAGGTAGGGGAAAGGAGTGACTGAATGTAAATATAAAACAATTTAGATGGGGTGGTCCCACCACAGTGCAAGTTCACGCTGACTGCTGAACACCAGGATCCTGGCTGACAGAGTGAGCATTATCTCGCCTGGGGCTACTGCTGCCTTGTTTTGTTCTGTTTTCTTCAAAGCCAGGTATCTGAGTTCCCTGTGGATTTTATCTGGGGAGAATTTATCACTGATAAATAACTGTTTGTGTTGAATTTACAGATGAGCTAAACTGTTTCCTTTAATGTTGCAGTTTAGTACCTTTTTCTTTTCAGGTTTGCATGAGCACTGGCATTTGAAGGAAATAAATCTGTCACTCAGATAATGTATTTGCCCTTGGTATCAAAATACATAAATAAAAATTACAAGGTCATTAGCCATAGCAAGAGAAAGAAAAATGTGCTGTGCATTAAATAGCTGGCTTCCAGGATGGGTTGGGCAAATAGCAGTACACTAAAGTGTACTACTCATTTCCCATTGATTTTCTCATGAAAATCAATTAATTCTTTTTTTTTAATTTTTTTTTTCCAGCACTTCTCTTTTGCACTGGAAACTCTCAGCATATGTCAGTCAAAATTTATGAGCACTATGTTTTTCAGCGTATTTCATTTAGCAAATGTGAATTCCAGTGGCCAGTGATTTAGTACAGAACTGTTTGGAAAGCAGTGAATAAGTATTACCTAACAAAGTATTAAAAGAAAAAAAAAAAAAAAGCCGAACCGGAGGCACAGATTTTATCTGCCGTTTCCCAGGCAATTTATCTTTGTCCCTGAGAAGGCAGGTTAGGTGGAGAACTGTAACAGCATTGTTCTTGTCTGGAAATGAGCTCAGTAAAAGGCAACCTTGGAAAGCCATGGGTTATTGGTTATATCTTAATATTTTTATTTATCTCAGCTAGGCTATAGTACTAGGTGCCAACCCAAGGGAACAGAAATGCGTAAGCTTCACTCACCCTGCATCACTCATGCACAGCCAGCTGATACAACTGATTTTTGTTGAAATTTCAGTACCAAGCACCACGTTAAATTAGTCCATATGATATCACTTTATAATTTGTTTTCTGCCTAATGGTTCCAAGAACACTGATATAATGGGGAAGGACTTGGATGTTTATGGCACCTAAGCTTATGTGCCTAACACAGCCAGCTGCATTCACCTCGTACCTATCTATAGTCTATGTAAAGAGACTTGGGGGTTCACCCCCAGAGCAGGTAAATCGCGTGATCGTTATGAATCGTTAGATAGCACCCATCACCTAGGGAACACTCTACACACAGCATCTGCAAAGAAGCAGTTGTATTGCCTTAAAAAGAAAAAAAAAAAAAAAGTAATTGTTTTTCCTTCAACTCTCCCAGGTCTGGCAGTGCGGAGGAAGCATGGAGGTGTTGCCCTGTTCTCGCGTGGCACATATCGAACGCACAAAGAAACCCTACAACAACGACATTGATTACTATGCAAAGCGCAACGCCCTGCGGGCTGCTGAGGTCTGGATGGATGACTTCAAGTCACATGTTTACATGGCATGGAACATCCCCATGGCAGTAAGTACAGGTCACGCTCTCCCCTCAACAGAGACAGAAATGTTCCTAGTTAGCTCTTACCAGTGAAGGCAGGGCAAAGCATGTTTGAGGTCCTAGTTAGCTCTTTGAGGTGAAGAGCATTACTACAGTTGTACAAAGCGGGCTAAGCTTAGGGGGAAGAGCTCTTTTGTGTTGGTGCATGCTTAGTATGGAGAGTTCTGCCATATAAACTTGCTTCCTCAGTGTAAGTTTTGTTGTACGCTCAGGAGCGGTGACACAGATTTATAATTTAACTAGAGCACGATGTTTCAGGTTTATGTGCTTCTTCGGAAGAAGTCGTTAATTTGGGATGCCATTAAACTTTGAGGTGTTCATATGCTACAGTGGTGAGGACTACAGAAATGTCTATAAATAAATATGATCATTCATTGTGAGACTCAGTAGACCTCACCAGAATAAAAACCAAAGTATGCGATAAAAGAATCACGCATTAGCTTTATTGTCTACAGGCTGAGAATTGCAATGTGGACACATTCTGTTTCTTACTGTGCACACGAATTGTAGATGGCACGTGGGTGCCTCTAGAAATCCATGTAATATAAATATTAGATAAACTGTAGGTTCAATTTATCACTTTATTCTGTAAGTATATCACATGCTACATCTCCACTGAGCATAATTCTCGGAAAGAAGAGGTATGTGTTATATCCCAGTCAGGTGGAAGCTGACTGCTGCTGTATTCTTTAGTGGTATTTGCATCCAAATTATTCATGTGAAGGGGCACAGGGAGAGCAGCTGAGGGGAAGCATGCTCCGATCTGTAGGTAATGATGGTTTAGTTAACCCTTACATGAGGGGTTTGTTCAGGGCTGATTGAAGTAAATAGAAATAGGAATGTTCCTATAAGAACAGGAAAACATGCCAACCCAAGGGTGTCTTTGTGAACATTCAGTTAAGATTTGGAGTCTTGTCAAAGACTTAGTTGGATTTATTCTGTCTTAAATATCTACTTCTACTTCAGCACCTAGGTAATATATCAAAACACATTTTTGTTATTCCTGTTGTAGTTTTGAAAATACGTACACCTAAAGGAGCAATGTTTCATTCGTCTCCATGTGATGTCTCAATATGTCAGATGTTCGCAGAGGGCTGAATTTCACTTACTGCTGTTCAGTATTGGGTGCTCTATGCAAGGTCTCTATGGAGGTGTGTTTTGGTGACTTCTTTTGGCATGAGAGGTAATTGCAGAGAATTATTTCGCCTTAACAAAAGGCAATACTGCATAACTTCTTTTCCACACAAGATTTCTGCAATAGCAGGAGGAAGACAAAGCAGTGTCCATCTAAGTTTTCAGAGGCATTTTGGCCCTGTTTGCATCCCTTTGATAAAATGGTCAGTTTCAAATAGGAGATGTAGAAGTAACCTTGGCAAATTTGTTTGCTTGATGCTGTCTGCAAATTAATTCTGAGAAAGGACAAGATATTTAAATAAGCATTTGCACCAAAACATGATTTCCTTTAATCTCTCTGAGATTACTTATTGGTGTAGTTTTCTGCATTGAGCTATACAGCAGTGCTTTAAAGAAAAACAGGCATATCTACATTAAGAGACATAAAATCAGCAGAAGTACTGAACATAAAAATTTTCTTTCCATAAAATAAATTGATTGATAAAATGTGCATCATAAAAATAACCCCATTAGCTCTCAGGAAAAGGAAGCTAGTGTTAGTGTTCACAGAGTTACTCCTCTGTAGTAGTCAATCTTGATGACGAAGTAGTACTGTACGGTTATAAGCCATAACAAAAATCTTCTGCAGGAGAACTAGAAACCTTACTACCTGGTTAAAAAGAATACATCCACATACTAAATTCTGTGGACACCTCATTCTTGTACCATCACACTGTAATCCACAGGTGGTGACTTGCAGCTAATACACAAGTACAGCATTTTGATAGCTGCTCAATTTGCTGCTCTTGTGTTCTCTAGAAATGGCACTGCAAACAGGGGACTGTGTTACCTCATTTTAGAATAGGGCAGAAAGGAGGCAAGTAAAATACATGTTTTCTCCCATACCAAAACCCATCCAAATTAACCCTTTCATAACTCACACCATCCTTCTCACAACTCGCTCCCTTTCAGGTTATTGAGGATCTGTGCGTAGTGTGTATCTTGATTAGCAGATGATCTTCGGACATATCTCCAAGATCATATTTCCATACTGTTCAGCAGCGGGTCAGCATAGCTTTATTTTAGTTAACCAAATATTTGTTATGCTACTGCTTATGATCTGTTCCTCGACAATTTTGGTGATAAAGCAATCTTATATTGAATGATTTATTGTACTGAGTGCCTCCGGGAATTGCACTCCTTCCATGTTGCCTGAAGTAGTACGTAAATTAACATTCATTTGAATGTATGCTGCACAGAGAGCTCATGGCAAAGCAAGCATCAGCAAGCAGCAGTGAGCACAGCAAACTCTTTACGTGGCAAATAGAAAAACCTGTTCAGTATTACACTTGTATTCTCTCCTGAAAACCAGGCATCTGTTGGGGATTCCAATAAACTCTGAGCTGAGATTTGCGGCTGTCTGGTAACCCTGCGTTAGACATCATTTGTAAGATGAAAAAAAAATCTTTCTGGAGGAAATGTGCAAGGCACTTAAGACAGATCCATGCAAAACTCCCCAGTTTCAGTCCATTTGATTCATACAGTGTTGGAAAAGATTTTTTAGATGAGGTAACTCTTAGTGTCTTAATGCTGAACTGTGATGATTTATAATGGTTTAAATCAACAGACCTGGCATTTTTTAAATGGCTGGGTTTGATCATACTGATTTGACTCTTCCAGCCTGGTTTTTTTTGTGGGATTTGTATTCAAACATGAATTAAATTTTGAAGTAGAATTATAAAGAAGGTTTTGAGTTTAACTGCATTTTATGGCTGAAGTCTGCAAATGAGCTGCAGTTCCAGTAAAAACTGAATGCTGGGCTATGCAAACGTTTAATGAAGCTTAATGACTTTTTGAGCAGCTCTGCTTTGAAGTTTTAACAGATCTGTTCTGATCTCATTTACATTAGTGAATACCCAAGGCTGTTGCTAGAGTAAACCATGATCAAGCTGCCATGTCTTAGATCAGATTTACCACCTAAATTCTTAACGAATGAGAAAGCAAAGGAGTTCAGGTTTGATTGCAAACATTTAGAATTGCTGTAAGTATTCTTATTATTTTGATTTATGTTTGGTTTTTTTGTGTGTTCGTTATCATTGTTCTTCCAGTGACTTTCATTAATATTTATTGTCTGCTCTCAACAGCAGCTGTTTGATGAGCTGCTACTTACAAAACAGGAGGGAAACACAGCGTGATATACAAAATGAACTCAAATTTGGTTTCAGTAAAGAAAACAACTGTAAAGTCAATGCAGTGAGATTTCTTTATTCTTTTTCTGCTTTGTAGAACCCTGGAGTTGACTTTGGAGATGTTTCTGAAAGAATAGCTCTACGACAGCGACTGCAGTGCCGGAGTTTTAAGTGGTACTTGGAGAACGTCTATCCTGAAATGAGGGTTTATAACAATACAGTCACTTATGGAGAGGTACTGTATGTCTTTGAAAATACCTCATGGCTGCATTAGAGCAGTCCTTTCATCTCAGTGGTGGGTATCAGGATGTACAGAGCAATTTCGAGTCAGCACGGTAGTAGCAATAGAAATGCCCTCCCCTACTTTTAATCAACACTAAGTGTGGCTGTGAGAAGCGCTGGCCCTCTCATGAGAGTACATCAGATGAAATGATTCTCACTAACAATGATACACAGTCTCCTTGGCTTTCATTTTAAAATAGAGTAGCTCTGAGAACATAAATTTGAGGTAATTATTTTCCCAAATAGGATGCCACAGACATCATCAAGAAAACATCAGCAGTCAAGAGAGCTAAAATAATTACAGTTAATGAGAACAGCTGAGTTTGCTGAATTGTTTTGAGGTAAAGGACCACCCTTTTTTGGGATTTTGCTAAACTATTTGAAGGATTGCATTCACTTTATTAATTAATTTTTGCAGTCCTCTTTTTTAGGATAAAAAGCAACATATCCTTGTTCAGATTAGGAGGTGAGGCTACCATTTGTCAGGTCTTTAAGTTATCATAAAAAAGTCATTAGAGGAAAAACAATTTTGCTGCTTTGCGCTCAGATTCTGTATTTTTGTTTTCACTTGTGTACCAGTATTGAGTAAGAACTTGGAACACTTACTTGGAGATAGCTGAGTGAATACGTAACTTAACCCTGATAAAACGCTGGATCCAAACATGTTAGAAACATGTAGACGCTTTGGTTCACCTCAGCTGTCTGGATAATTTATTTCTTTTCTGTGAACTAACCAAAACTTCCACATATAGTTAGCCCCAACCTTTAAAGAAGTCAGGCATGCCTTCTGTAACTTTTTAAATCTGTATCACACGCCTGTAATATAAGAACTGCTGTCATTTATGACTGTGAACTGGGGCGAAGTCCTAGGAGCTCTCCTGCTGCATAATGTTTTTAAGATTCTGTTTTAATTGTCTCCTTGAACTACAATTAAATCCAAAGGCAATATATTTTCACACAAGGCAACTAAATGGACATTCTTCCTTTCTGTTCCATTTGATTAGCTTCATATAAAAAATAAGTGAGGCATTTCAGATATTGATACAAAGTGCAAGTTTTATCGCATAATATCACTTTGCATCCTAATATAACTACCCCTGGCAGTAACTGAGGAAAGACATTTAGTAAATTCAACAGGAGCTATTAGTAACTGTCAGCTTGGAGAAGGCTGTTAACTGCGAAGAACATTGGCAGTACTGCCAATGTTGTGTCAATTATACCAGGCGGTTAGCAAGCTGGCCTCTAAGAGGTTTGTTTCTGTTGAGTGATCGCATAGAAGGTTCTTGAGTCAAACAGGACATTTAGTGAGGCAAGTATCTAATTCATTAAAATGTATAATAAAATAGAGCCACACAAGCTATTTAGCTAGTGTAAACTGGCATAGTTCCCTCTCAGTCTTACATGCCCATAATGTAAAAACTAGAGGCTTCATCCTAAATTACGTGAAACTTATTATTAAATACTTTATTTTCTTGTCATTTTCCTGGAGGAAAGGATGTCTGGATTTTAGTGAGTTTAAAGGAAAATAAATGTATTGAGTAGATGTGAAGCAGATTGAAACAGTAGTAAAAATATATTTCATAGTGACTCTATTCACTTTTTTTAAAGTCATATCATAAAGCTGTCTTCATCTTCTTTAGCCTCTATAGTACCTAACTCAAAAATAAACCTCCTGAAACTTAACTGCTGGTGAGCACCCTTATCCGATCAGACTCCGTGTTCTGCTCATACACTATAATAGGAAGGATTGTTTACTGATTTTTCTGACACCTCATGCACCAGCTGTTTTTATATTATTGAGGTGACCAGATGAATATTTCACAGTCTAAACCAAAACTGACCTGTTGGCTGTTTCAAAATATCAGTCTAAATAACTTCTCGTGTACGATACCTGTAAAATTTTTCCATGTTGAAAATATGCGTGTAATGCTTCTGACCTGAAGAGAAAGGAAGGGCTGAAATCTCACAAGAGCTCTAGCCCAGTTTTATAGACTTGTAAATTCTTGTCTAGGGAGGCAGGTGAATTTTTTACTTCATTGGATCTCTGAACCTACACTGTAAATATATTGAAAGCCATCCAACACTTCTCATCATTGCTGTATCCTTTCACAATGACGTGCTTTACATCACTTCTGTACGTAACCGTATACTACAGTCTCAGTTCAAACAAAATTTTTTTACATGCCTTTTTTTTTCTGTTTTTATATAAGCAGTAGGAGGAAACAAAAGGTGCCACATCCCATACCAATCCTGAGTAGTTCTTATGCTGTTTGGTGAAGTCACATTCTCAACATACAGGGTCAAAATTTATATTACACAAGGGTAATTTGGTCTGGGTTTCTTAGAGTGAATTTTATGGGGTTTTGATCCTTGATTAATTGCTGAAAATATAACTCTGATCCAAGGTCTGTAAAGACAGCAGGTTGTCCAAATAATGTCTTTTCCTGGAGCAAATTCACTATTGGCATCCTGTCATATCTGGAGAATAAGCATGTGTTTCTCAGAGAAGAACAATTTTACATACTGGTTGTTTCAATAGCTGTAGTGCAGCTAATATTTAGCTAGATTGGACTTGCATCATACACATTAATTTCCAATACAGTTGTTTTTCTTTCTGATCCGGTTATAGGTGCGTAACAGCAAAGCCAGTGGCTACTGCTTAGATCAGGGAGCCGAAGAGGATGACAAAGCAATCCTTTATCCATGCCATGGAATGTCCTCTCAGGTAAATGGTTGAAATCCTGTAATTAATGAGAAACCTTCAACTTAAAGAATTTTCAGAACAAACAAAAAGTCATTAACATTTAAGTTGAGTTTGGCAGTGTATTCCTGAGATGCAAAGGAAAACATTTGGCTTTATTCCAGTCTTTTTGGGTGCCCTTGCCAAGGTTGTTCAGCATGTGAATCTATACATTGAAGATGCCAGTTAAGAAAAGAGAAGCATCATGATATTTGTTTTAATAACAGAGATCCACCAAAGAGTAATGAATTTAGACAGTTTGTGTGTGAGAGCAGCTCTTCTCATTATGACTTGACTTATTCTAGGAATAGTACCTCTTCAAATTAACTGTTCATTGGTCTGTTAGGCTCCTATACAGAAATTATTTAGCAAGCTGCTGATGTGATTCCCCAAATAGGCAAAAAGTTAAGCACGTATTTAAGATCAAGTTCAAAGGGAATTAAGAATATCTTTTAAGTTAAATCTTTTCTGAAATGGAAGGTTTCTTTTTTATCAGTCCCTGTGCATATTATTATTTTTTTACTGGTGTCTGAAGACTTTAAAATAACATTTCTTCTTTCCACGCTCATAGTGATGTTACTTCTTTTTTAAATACAATTTGGATATTATTTAAATCTAGGACTTGAGCTTCTTCTGAAATGTAATTCTAGTTTTTTTGAAGTACATCTGAATTGATATTATGTTAATGACCATTCTGATGTGTAAATAAACTTTGACCTTATCACAGACTTAACAATTACCTGAAATTCAGTCATACATATATTGATTTGGAGTCCTGGCTTGTACATCACCGTGGAGGTATAACAAGAGTCACAAAATATAAATATTGCCTGTTGTGCTTAATTGCAAGCTGATGAAGAGCCATACTTTATTAGAGCAAAGTGACACACTGATTCCTACTGACAAAATGTCCACCTTTGGCAGAATCGTTATGGAGAACTTGACTGATGCTTTCCTAGTAGAGGCAGAAGGAACAGCCTTTGAGTAAGGTAACAAAATAATGTTGCTTAATCAAATGTAAATGAGCTTTTCAAGAAGACTCTAGTTACAGATGTCAAAGCACTCAGGGAGAGTTCAGTCTCTTACTCCATTCTAATTTTGACCAGAAAGTTGCAAATTTAAGTCCTTCGAGAAAGTCCCTTTGCAACATCTAATCTCCTATCATCGTGCTAGCATTGAGAAGAATAACAAAATAAATGGTTCTGACTGCAATTTATTTTGCAATTTAAGTCCCTAACCTACTTGTTTGCCTCCACGACTCCTGTTTCATAGAATGTGCTTTGATTTCCAGAAGAAGAAAGTAGATGAGGGCATAAATTACTGTGAATTTATTTGAAAGGAAGTACGATGTGCCCAGTTTCTCCTGACTAACTCTTGTGAATTTGAGGGCATAAAGTAGCTCACCTCTCAGCATCCAGCTCTGACCAATTTTTTCCATTAAGGAACAGGTTGTTTTCCTTTTCGTAAGATCGAAATACGTTGTACAGCAGATGGTGCCTTTTGAATGGTGGGCCCTAGACTAGACACTGAGCAGCTCTTCTTAGGTGCAAATAACAACACACTGCTCAAGAAGTTAAAGTTGAGTAGTGACCAGTTAAATATCTTCTGGCTAGCTTCTGCTACAGGTCTTTCAGTATCCTATCAGGTGAATATTCTGGAAAATCCTGAAAAGCTATTTTTAGACTTCACATTACAGTCACAAGCTAGAGCCCTTTTGTTACTAGCACGATATAAATGCATAAAAAGAGAAAGTCACTCTTCCCAAACTCTTAAAATCCAAAGCATCCCTTATGTTTGAGAATTGTAACAGTATGGGAAAGGCAAAAAGTTAATCTACCAAATCATACTGCAGTACTTTCCATTTCCAATGGAAAAAAAAAAAGTTTTAATTCTGTAAGAAACACCAAGCAGAAGGCAGAAGTGATGTTTTATCTGAGTTGAGTATTTCACAGACGAGCATGGGTTGGAGCCACTCAAATGCAGCCAAGTTAATTAATGATTACACAGCTGGAAAACTTCTATCATCTCACCACAATTTACAAAATTAATTCAGTATGAGAACCACAGCTGCACAAACCCTAATCAAGGATATTCAAGCACAGAGCATGGAAGGTGTTGACAGCAAGTGTTTTAATGTATTAAATAAACATTTTTAAAGCCCCTCTTCTAATCAGCCTGGGTGAGTATAGTTGTCTGTCATGTTCAGCTTTCAGTTTCTGATACTTTTCATCTCAAGCATAAGGCATAAAATACCCCCACTGAGTTGAGATTTTGGGTTTTGTACATGCCTACTGACTGAATATAAATGAATATAAACATGGAACTCATTTTCACCAGTTAGGTTATCACTGGTGCCTGATGTGTCCTACTGATGTGAAAACCCCTCGCTTTTCAGCTACAATCTTGTTTGTTTCTCATACTCTTCAGTTCTGACAAGCAAATTACCAGTGACTTTAGTATACACGTGGTTCCACTGAAACCAACAGCAGTCTGTCAAGTGTTTAAAGAAAGCTGAGTTAGGAATAAGCTTACTGTTCAACTGTGATAAAATGTTCTTTTCTTCTACTTCTTACCCTTTGCATATTACACACCTCTGAATGGTGTTGTCCTGCATTACCAGTGAAAAATAAAACCACTCCACCATTACTGCTCCATGAATGCCTTTCCCTATGTGCATTCTCAAGATCTGTTTTTACCATGATAAATCACAGCTTTTCAATGACATCAGCTTTTAAATCCTTTTATTCAAACAGGGACAAGCTCTTTTATGCATGTTCTGGAATGCATTTAGCCTGAGTTTACATCAATTTAGTTTAATGAATTTGAACTGAGCTAAGTCAGGGTAAGCTAACAGCTAGGACCCATTTTTATTTTCATAGTTTATGTTGTCTCTAGGAACTTATGCTATGATGTCTTTGGAGAGAGATGTTATTAACTGTATAGTAATTTCTTGAACCTTAATTTCTCATCTATTTTTGCAGGCACCTAAACTTTACTATGTACTGTGGTCTGAACTGTGATAATCATTTGTGGGTGGTTTTTTAGAATTTTATTTTATTTTAGGATGAACCTAAGTTTTTATGGCTCTGGGAACTCTTGGCAGAAAGTACAGATTCAGGAAAATTAAGCCCATTTGTCTCATCATTGTATAGATAGCAGTTTCCTGCATGGAGCCACCTCCGACTCTGTTGAGCTGTCTCACAACTGCCACTTTCAATACTGGAGGTAGTTTAATAGGGTTAGTGTATCTTCCACTTCTAAGACCTAAGCAGAAATGGTAATTTTTGTTTTGACTGGCTTCTGTATAACAAAGTCTTTCCCAAGTACATGGCTACTGTGATGCACAGCACGTGCAATTCTGGCTATTGAGATGCTAAAGACAAAAAATATTTTTGACCATTTTAATATCGATACAGAAAATGCTGCTCATCTTAAACCCCAGGGAAAACTGATCCCATACTACAGAGCAGGTAGCTCATTATAAACGATGGTTCTGATTATCTAGATAAGGCAAAGCCAACCAGGTTGCTAGGTGATATTTTGGGATCTGGAGAGGTATAATAAAGACTGCAAGATGAACACATTTCCCAGTCAGTGTAAGTTTCAGCCATGCCTGCAGTTCATTACTGAGTACCTGATAGCAGAATTACTGAGTACTGATAGCAGAAGTATGGAATACACAGACAGGTTTTACTTAAAAAAAAAAAATGTAATAATTTTTTTTTTTTTCCTCTTTTATAGGGGAAAAAAAGGAAGTTAGTCTGAGCTGGCAATGCATTCATATTTTGAATCACTTTGCTTGCTTGAGCTTCTTTTACATATGTCCCCCATACCCTTACAGAGAAAGGCAAAAAAAAAAAGTATCTCAATTTAGTGTGCATAGACAGTGCCTCAGCAATGACACTGTTCATACCAAGAAGCATCCTTATGTGGTTATCCCGCTGCTTTCTCTAATGTAGGCTCTGTTCTAACTCTGCGCTTCACATGGTTGCTCTGAACGTAAGTGGCAGGTGGGAAAATGAACACGTAGTTTGTCAAAGGGCATGTGGTCTGGGAGGAAGCAGACCACGCTCTCTTTACCACCAGCAAGATGTGATTATTCACAGCGTGATTCTTCTGAGGTTAATAAAGATGGCTGTAGAAAGCTAGACTGTAATTTGAGGGTTTTTGATTGACTCTTAGTGATATCTCATGCACTGGTCAGTAGCATCCAATAAATGGCAGGCACTTCTGACCTTCTTTTCCTTTCATATTAAGCAATTTCAGCCATATAACAGCCATAAGACCAGACAGGCAGTGAATTTCCTGGGTGATAATTGCATTTCTTTGGCTCAGATCTTCCCCCTGCAGCATTCAACCTCCCAGCATCCAAGCCATGGAGCTGACTCCATTTTGCAGTCTTTTGGCACCTGGGTGCTGCACTTGACTACTTCCAGGGTAAGAAGGGCAAAATATTATACTGGTGTAATGACTCTGGGTTTAAACACAGAAGAAGTGAGGAGTAGATACACCTGATTTTGATGTATTGGCCTGCTGCCAAATTAACATTGTGCATTTTAGCTTTAATAAGCTTTGAAATCTCCCTCAATAGGCTCTCCCTCAACTATCTAGAAAGTAGCAGTAATTAAGGGGATTACTTATTAATTTTTGCAACTTATAAATGAGGACTCTATACTATCATAGTTACCTCAGTGCAATGTGATAGAAAGTGAGCTGACAGAGCCCCTTTTTCCTCTAAATCAGCATCCTAAAATGACGCTTAAGGCTTTGAGCCCTTATTAGAATACAGATTGAAACAAATTGTAGTAGAGAAAAATCAGGTCTGGAAGGGGCAGAATAAAGGGTTTGAAATCAACCTTCTTTCATCAAGATTGTGTTCTTCAGGTCTGCTGTCTTCCAGCTTCCAGTCTAGTGTCTTCCACCTTCTTCAGTGGCTTCTTGGGTTGCAAGAAACTTCTCAAGGTCCCCAATGAGTCTTTAGGAAAAGTTGGTTTTTTTGGTTTTTTTTGGTTTGGTTTTTTTTTTTCACTCCAGTGCCTTGAGATGTAGGTTTATGTCTGTCCCCTGCTCTCCCGGGACTCTGCAGGCTCTGTGCTCTGTCCCTTCCCACACATGCTGTGCGGGAGGTTGTGCCGTCCCAGCGAGCTCGTAGCGCTCAGAGAAGGAGCAGCGTCACCCTCCTCTCTGACCCAAAATATAGCAGCGTGCGAAGGCAAACAGGCAGCTACCCTCTGCTTACAGAAAAAGGCAAACCAGAGCAAAACAGTTCTCTTCATCACACGTTTATATTGTGACAATTAGTCCTGATCAACAGGAGCCATCTAGAGATATTCTTTGTCTTTATATATTTTCCCTTGGTCTAATATTAATGTAATAAAATATATTCTGGCATGCTGAGATTGCAAGAGACCATTTTTTTTCCCCTCACCTTCTACATACAGATTTTTTTTCTTGAGGGTCATTGTACTGTGAATGACTTGAGGCGAGTGAAATCATCTCTTAAAATAGAAGAAAGGTTAAAAAAAATTCTGCTCCTGCAAAAATTAACATGAATGATTGTGCCTAAGTGTTTTTTAAAAATCCCCTCTAATATAATAAATGACCCTCACCTGAAGCCTCTAATTACAGCCAGTAGCATTTACCGCATCACTAAAGTGCAGAACAGTTAAGCCTCGCACAAAACTGAAATATCAGAGTGTGATTATTTATTATGTGGGCCTAAAGCATATGTTAGAAAATTTGCTGTTACTTCCCTCATGATTTTTTGTTTTCTCTCTCATTATTTCTGGATACTGGTTACATGGTTGGATTTTTTCAGTAACATTTATTTACAAGAACTAATTAGACTTGTTGCTATCAATAGCCTCTAACAGAGCTCTTAAGAACAAACTGCATGGCAAATTGACATTATGTCCTTGTTAAATCAGCTCCTGCTGAGTGGGTATGATTTACATATTGATTACTTCACTTTCTTGATTGCCCTTTTGCAGTGAAATAGTGGGTAGGGAATGGTGGGGAGTGGAGGTGTGGAAGAAGGGAACATAGCATCCTACAAGAGACCCTGTGTTGGTGAAACAAGTTCCCAAGCTTTGCCCTTGAGTAGTACGTGCCAGACCGGGAAGGTCCCAACACGCAACAGGACAGAGGACTCCTCACCAGCACTCAGGCCAGAAGCCAGCAGGGAAAGCGGCTGCAGGTCGGCTTTGTGCCCATCACTGGGGTCCCTGAGGCTGTGGTTAAAGACTTCCCTTCTCTTTCTTCCCCAGCTTGTCCGCTACAGCTCTGAAGGCGTCCTGCAGCTGGGGCCACTGGGCTCCACAGCCTTTCTGCCTGACTCCAAATGCCTCATTGATGATGGGAAGGGCAGGACACCGACTCTGAAGAAGTGCGAAGATGTCCTGAGGCCAGCACAGAGGTTCTGGGATTTCACACAGGTACAGAAGAGCTCAAGGACTCTTGCAGAGATAAATGGGAGAGGAATGATACTCTGGAGGATATTTAATGACAAATAGGGAGGTCTTCAGATGACTAGTCAAGGAATCCACCCTTATGCCTTCTAGAAATAGTTACATGTGTTTTCCATAGCTGTCCAGGAATTTTCTTACGTTATTTCTAGGAATTTTTGGATATGCTTTCTAGGAATTTTTACTTATGCTTTCATGAAGTCACCCTTATGCTTTCTTGAAATGTTCTTAATTTCTGTAGTGATTGTCGAGGATATGCTTGTAAATCTTTTTTTATGTGTGTCTAAAAATTTTTGTTTCTAGAACTTTTCAAGCATATTTCTAAGAATTTTTAGATCTAGTGTTTTCAATTATTTTTTGGCACTTTCAAAAGCATTCTTACAGTTTCTGGGACTTTCTATATCTTCATTTATATAGGCATTCTCTAGTGCCTTTTAGAGGTTTCTTTAGTGATTTTGGGGGAACTTTCTAGCAATTTCTAAATCTAGAATTATCAAGGAATGGTTTTGGCACTTTGTATGGATTATCTATCTTCTCCTAGGAATTTCTAGCACTTTCTAGGGACTTTTATCACTTGATAGATATATAACTTTACAGGCATTTTGTAGTGCTTTCTAGGGATTTACAAATCTACCACTATTTTTCTTTTAGTCTTTTCATCTTTCTATTCCTTCTTCTAATCCTTCTTTTCTTTTTTTTTCCTTAGAATGGTCCAATCATCAGCAGAGACACTGGCCGTTGTCTAGAAGTGGAAATGTCAAAGGATGCAAATTTTGGGCTCAGATTAGTTGTACAAAGGTGCTCGGGGCAAAAATGGATGATTAGAAACTGGATAAAACATGGCCGACATTGACTGCTGGGGCTGAGAAGCTGCCTCTCCTGCTGTTATCCATTGCTCAGTGTGCCATATCTTGCAAGGCATTTGAATTAAAGCAAATTAGTTTGAACAGGACTTGGCTCTCAAGAGTCCTCCACAGCTGGGCATTCAAAGGCAAAAAAAGAAGAATAAGAAAAAGAAAAGCAGACACATACATGCCCTATTTGACTCTTCCTTGCTCCAATAGATGACCTGGGAAGCTTAACAAGAGTTTTCTGTTGATTTGGAAATCTTGTGAAGATCAGAACACAACAGAGAAGTTGGTTTCTTAAGCTCTCCTAGAGGGATTAATAATAGATGGATGCTTCTGTGATGAGCTGAAAGGAGAGATCCCAATACTGCCTCATAAAGAGAGCTCTCTGATGGGTAGCTTTTTAGCTTTAAGTTATTGACTGGTGCACAACTACTATGGTGAATAATCATGTGCCTTTTTTATTGTACTTCATATAAAAAGAGACTGGAAAAATCCTACCTTTTCAGCATGTCTGGTTCATTGTACTAAACAAGATGATCTGTAAATAACACTGGAAGTATAATATAATATATGATAAATTTCAAGGTTGATTGTTTAGGAGTCTCTATTTCTAGAAAGAGACTGTTCCACAAATGTTTACAGGTGGTTCTCAACCTTCAAGCTGCTAAAAAGCAGCATTTTAGAGACCTCTTCTAGTTAGACACAGGTAAATGTTAAATAGGTAAAATAGACACATGCTCCATTATATTGCTACATTTTACATTTCTTAGCTGTAAAGGCATCACGATATAGCATTTGTACATTTAACTCTTTGGAAGCAGTAAACGTCCTAGTAGATGGATGAATTTCTAGAGACCTCTGTTGGCCCACAAGCCCTGAGGACATCAGTGCAAGGCTCCCGCCCTGCAGCGCTGTGCACGCAGGGGCACTGTCGTGCTGTTCCAGAAACTGCCTGGAAGCTGGGTGCTCATGACTTCAGAAAATAAGTTGACTGAGTTAGATGCCATCTGTGGAATTTAACAACTTGACTCTTCCATTTTGTTACCCATCCTGTGAAAATGTCAAATGTGAGCAAATACGCTTTGTGAGCACTGTCTAGATAAATTTCCTGAACAAATCAATGAAGTCTTTTCAGTATTTGAAAAACAAAAAAAAACCCTAGTGGTAAGAACGCAAATTAGAGCAAGAAAGAACTACAAAGCATATATAAGTACTGCTACTCTGAAATAAAAATATTTTACTGTAGTTGACTTGTTGACAGCATCTTTGTGAACCTTTATTTAATAATGTTTCCAGTGGTTCATGCAGTATCTGTGCACAGGGAGCCAGAGCAATGACAAGGCTTTATCCAAAAGGCTGGCAAAGCTGATGACCACTGTCAACATCGGCAGGCTTTGGATGTGGGTCCACAGCAGACAGCTTTTCATTACAGGAGATTCAGTCATACTGAAGGAGACACAGAGATGGTATCTGTTAACGTCACTGTTTAATATTTTATAGTACTTAAAAAAAAAAAAGTTATGTTTTGTTTTACTGAGCCAGAAAAATAGGTAATCGCAGACACTGCGGTACCATGAATCTTGGTGATCTCTTTCTTGAAGAGCTTTTGCCATTCCTATTTCAGAGCATGCTGAATAAAATAAAATGGAAACAAAGTTAATTTTTCAAGGGCATGATATTTAATAAAATATTTACTTTTAAATGCAAAATCCATCAGTTCTTGCCAACTCTTAGTTGGTATCCAGAGAGCATATCAGTATATGTTGCCCCAATTTTATTTTGAAAGAGAGCGTGCAAGATGTAATACAAAGCCAATTCTCCGGGAGTTTATTTGTGGCTCATAGCTGATCTTTATTTATGTCACATGGATCAGGTTATGCATGAATATATATGAAAGAATAATTATGGGTGAGATTCTAAATATAAAAGTGCTTAAAATTCTGTGTTTATGGTTAGTTGAACACGACCTCTTGAACAGTGTAATAAGACCTGCAGGGAGAGGTAGCCTCTTTATAAAGCAAGCAATACAGTAAAAAATCACAGACAACCTCAGTATTTAAGCTTTCCTGCAGGTCTTAAACAGGTAGGAAGCTTTAGGCTAAATATAGATTAGGAACAGTTGCCCTGCATTTAACCTCCTTATGTTAAGCTACTAGGCAATTTAAAAGGATAGTTACCATCTGTGGAGCAGGTGTTGAACACTTTGTGCACGAGTTCTGTTTGTAAGTGACTTTTCATCTTCTCTCCAGATACAATTTAAAAGAGAGAAATTGTATGAAAGCTGTATTCTTCTTTTGTTTACTCTGATGGAGTTTTACTCCATGAAATATTTGGCCAAGAGAGGTGAGAAGGCAACAGAAGGGAGAGACAGCTTTACCAGGTGAGCTTTTTGGGTAAATTTGCAGGTCATTCACACCATTTGTAGTCTTTTCAATTAATAAATGCTAACTCTTTTATATGAAGATGGATGGAAGTTGAAAGTAATTATACGTGTGAATTATATGCTTCCCTATTAGAGTTTGATGTTACTGTACTCAACAGAAGCAAATTTCCCACATGCTTTATTTTTTTTCTTTTTTTTCCCTCCTCTTTCCCTTGTTTTGACTTGCCAATCTACACTTGATCCTTGGTTAGCAATGGGGCAACAAGCATTTCAAATCCTGGGTAAATGAAAGGGAAGGCTAAATATTTGGAGGAATACCAGTTTTTAATTTTACTATCCTAAAAGGAGCATTGCATTTGTGGTTTAGGAGCTTTGAAGCTGAGAAGCCCAGATAGATCTGCATTTAGTGGTGAAGATTTCAAGCAAGCATGACAGCCTTTCACTGATACCACCACAAAGAATGGGAACTGGTTGTCCTCAGAATTTCACTACTGTGCATTTTCAGCGCCCAGTGCAAAGCACACGAAGGTGGCCACACGGTCTGACTGAGAGGGGTCAGTCCTGGCAAGCTTTGAGTGCAGAGGCCACAGGCTGCAGAAGGCTTGCAAGGACCCAACTTTCAGTATGAGAAGGAAAGTAGATTTTTGCAATAGTTAAACGGCTCTCAGATTTACAAAGTAATATAAAAGCATTCAAATAACTCTTAAAGTTGCAGTTGGTATTTTCTGTGATTTTCAATTTTTAAAGTTTTACTGAAACAATTATCTTTGAAAAATTAATCTGTTTTACTTTATTCATCTTTTTACTTTAGTCTTTATCTGTCTGAAGCACTACTTTGGCTGGGGTATTACTCTGCATGTGAGTGAGGGGGTCTTAAATATTCTCTCATAAAAGGAATAATAATTTTAAAAGCCTTGAGTATGAGCTGTTTTAACCAAAGTCTGTGGGTCTCTTATGAGTATTTCACCCCCTAGTATAAGCTGAAGTCCTGCTTAATTTTGTTTCAAATTTTCAGTCTTGTTTACCACAGTGTAGCTATTATGAAAAGTGTTTAATATAGTGTAATATGCCTTGTAGAGAAAATTCAGATCAGAATCTTCAATTGCTAATTTGATTTAGGAGATTATGGAGTTAAATACTAGGTCCTAGGACAGAAGAATGTAAGGTGAGAAGGAATGTCAAGTCTAGTACACTGCTGTCAAAGGCAAACCATTAAAATGAAAACTTTTGTAACCATGTCAAGATCACTAAAAATTAGTTTGAGTCCTGTGGGGGGAAAAAAAGCCCTATCTCCTTTGAGAACTATAAACTACTTTCCAAGCTGAATTTATTCATGGCTTGATTAAAGCTATTGGATCTTCAGCAAAAATTGTCCTCTAGTTTTATTGGCCCACTGTTTCCTGAGGCATGCTAATCTTCAGTGGAAAGCAACGAAGAGAAAGAAGAGCTAAAAAATATATTGTTGAAGGACCCAATGAATTACACTGCAATTACATAAAGATCTCTATTGTCCTCCTCCATGAGACATGAGAGCTCTTCAGCACTGTCCCACAACCAAAAAGCTAAACTCTGGTTCCGTAGAAGTGATCTAAGACAAAAATATGGAAACAAGCAACAGTTCTTCATACATATTTGGAAAGCATTGAACTATCTATCTCATTTCAATTAATAATTTGGGGCTTGGCATGTCTGAAGATCAGGCCTTCACAGTCTTTTGGAAACTGTTTATATTTCTTTTCATCAGCCTGCTCCTTTTTAAAAACTGTGGTCTGGTAGATGAAAACCTCACTTGCTATGTGACAAGGGGTGTAATCTATCTGACATAGGACAGCTGCAATTTTAAGTACTTAAGCCAGAGCTAATAAGATTTAATGAAATAGCACCAGTCCTAATCTGTTCTTTAGATCAATTACACAGCATGTAATTCCTTTAGTATCCAGTATTTATTTGAAATGATTCATTAATAGCCATACTAAAGCACATTATGGCCTGTTTTGGGACCCAATGAGTTGGGCTGTAAGAAGAACTTTAATAGAAGCTGGAGTTCAGAGGGTGTTTGGCGTCATATTATTCAGGTAGGAAACAAATACCTTTTTAAATTTTTTTTCATGAAAGGCTTTGGGAGGAAGAACAACTGTCAGAATTAACTTAATTGAAAATGTACCTAGAAATGATGTACCAGTTTTTACTGCTATTTTGACTGCCTACTTCTTACTGCTAATCAAAGTTGATCATGAGGTCATGCCACAGATTAAGGATGGTATTTCAAATTAGAGGAACTAGCTAACAAGAGAGAGAAACCAAGGAATCATCAGGTCTTGACATGTCTCTAGATCTGGATGCCACAAAAGTAATGTTATGTTCTCTCTGTAAAGAATCCTAAACTTAAAACATTTTTTTTATTGCTTCATCAGGAAAACCTACTCAAGAGACCACTGTAGTGTGTATCTCTAAATCTTATTTTGGCAGATGCAATTTGATTTTTTTTGTCTGTGTGTATGACATTAGTGGACTTAAAGTGAGAGCTGTAATTGCTGAATGCATGGAAAAAACATTAACTGGCACCGTGGTCTACTGAAGTATGTGCATCATGCATTTATAGCTTTCTGTATGGTAACAAGGATATTCTTAAAATATTAATGCACTGAGTGAGTTCTGCTGGCGATGGAGTCTGCTTACTGAGTGCACTAAGGGAACTCAAGGAGTAAACACTGAAATTATATAGTCAATAATTCTCTGTGAATTTGACAAAAAAACACATCAACATTTGCATCTTCTAAAAAATGTAATGAATTAGCTTTAGGTTGTCTCTTAATAATCTCCCAGTTTTACTCTGGTAACTTGAAAGTAGTTTCTCTCTATAAAGATCTGGGATGCTTATGTCGTGTGAAGAATTTAGCTGTGTATTTACAATGCCCCAGCCATCAAAGACATTAGAAAAAGAGATTTAGAGTGACCTCTTTAGTATATTGCAATGGATTTTAGAATGGTTTCACAAAATACATTGACTTAATTACAAAAGCATTAATGATATTTAACTGAAGATATTGAGTTCTTGGGTTGTCCTAAGTAAAAACAATGTTTTCTTTGGCCAATAATATTTACTTATAAATACTCCAGTGAAGTGATTTTGAAAAACAGAATTTCTGAATCAAGAATCATTCTTCAAAGATGCATACAAGCACTTATTACTTCTCATAGACTTAGTTTTCTATTGGCCATCAACAAGTATTGCCCAGTTTTCAAACTCTTTGTCATAAGTTTAATTTAAAAAAAAATGCAGCAATTGGAAGGCAAGTTGTGACAGCAAATAATTTTTCATTATGTGGTGCATCATGAAATCAATTTGTATTTACAGTTGAAAAGCTAATAAATTACTATGCATTTTACTGCTGACATGAGCTGCATTTCTTATTATTGTACCTTTAGACACTTTGTATTTAAAATTCAAAGTTGTCACAAAAAGGAAAACTAGAAAAGCAAAGTATACATCCATTTGAAAATTTAAATTGCACATAATCTGTTCTGAAAGGTAGTCAGCCTATTTTTGAGAGGAGCACAGGACGCTTTGCAGCAGATTGCAAGCTGTTCTAAAGGGGACGAGCTCTGTGCGTGTCGGAGGAGATGTATCCCCACGCACTCATTGCAGACTTGGCCCCTGAGCGTGCACATCCAAATCTAGACGGACGACAGTGGAGATCACAATTCCGCTGTGACTGTCAGACTGGAGGAGGTTTGTCAAAAAGACATACTTGCGTAATGTACTCGCAGGTACTGATTCACACAGCAGTACAAGCTCCGTTCTTATATGGTCCCACAGGACTAGTAAGTGCTCCACAAGAAGCATTCAACCATAGATTAAAAAAATCCCCGTAAAAAAATTCTGACCTTGCAATCGCCATTCCTGGAATCATTGAACCGTGGGGAAAAATACGCTATCGAACCACAGACAGGAGGCTGATGATGAAAGAGTTCTCTTTCTAGGAGGTTTGCACTGGGGCTATGTTTTAGCAATTCAAATGTGTAAGAGCACATCTGATCTGTCATTGAGGTGTTACTGTTCTAAAGAACACTCCTGCAACCAAAGAAACAGAGCAGATTGTACTTCCCAAGTGGCCTAGTTAATACAAAGGACTGAAGGATATCCCATACCCTGTGACCTGACCTATCTCAACAGAGAGGCCAGTTTTGCAGATGATGTAAAATGTTATTGCTGAGCTGCAGCCAAGGAATTTGTGGGAAGTATAGTAATTTATATCATCTATAGACCTGATACTGCTATTGACTTGATTTTTTTTTTCTGCTTCCAAAGTCACTTTTATCTGCACAAAGGAAATAGAAAAGGGATAGAAAGTGCTTATGAACTCTTTTCTATACTGTCATACTTCTACCAGAAGTCTACGCAGCTCAGCACCTCAGCATTGAAAACAGTCAATAATTGATGTTTAGAAGGATAAAATAGGAGACAGGGAAAACACAGAACGGTCCTTTCATCATATATCTCCCCCTAATTTCAAAAGGTAAGGACTTCCCAAGCCATAGGCTGTACACACCAACCCAACCATTAGATTTAATAACTGCCGTCAGCCTATATGTATCTAATCCACTTATACCTCTGGGTGTCACAACGTCCTGTTGTAATAAATAGCACAATTGCTGCAAGTCAGTATCTTGGCTTTGCATTCCATAGGATGCCCTGTAGTTCTCTTATGGTGGAAAACTGTGAATAACTGCTGCCAACTCTTTTTTTAACACCCTCCTTAGTTTGACCTCTGTCATCCTCTTTTAAAATATATTTCAGACCTGACTGTGTCATGGTTTTTTTGTATCGCTAGCAAACAACTTCGTAAAAGTGGAAGCAGATGCTCTGTGTCATATATTGAACTGGGTGATGGCACAGTGAGAACTGATGGGGTTCTTGAACTGCTCAGCAGTTTAATACATACATTACTGGTCTTAGCATTGATTTTGGATCTCAGCCACGCTGTTAGTGTGTATGCACAAAGTTAGCAATTTGTCATCAAAAAGCACAGAGTATCTGAGAAAGAATCTGACACCTTCTTTCATTCTCCTAGAAAGATCTCCCTGCCCTGCTCATCCTGCTCAGAGGAGGCTGTAGGCCCCACAGTTGTGTGACCGGGCTGGGACATATTTCCGTGCTCCTGACTCTCTTGCACACCTCTGCCTCACTTGAACTAACGGTGTGAGAACTGAGTGCACAAGCTTTCTCCTTGCTGATTTCTACAAGGACAGTGACTGCACACATTGAAGATCAGCTGTTAAGCAATTCCCTGGTTTATCCAGAGGAAGGAAGATTGACTGTAGTCTTCAAGTGGGCGACAATATAACCAGCCTCAGAAGGGATAGCCTGACACAGCCTTGGCAAATTTAGCTCCATCTCCAGGATCAGTCTTTTTTAGGGTGAGGCATTTCTTTGTAAATCCACACTGAGGACTCTGTGTAGAAATGCTGCTCTGTTGCTAGCCAAGGTATTCTGTGGACTTAATTTTCTATTATAACCAAGCCAGCATTTCTTGGAAGGAGAAATGTCACCTTTAAAGGTACCATATGCTTGCTAAAATGAACATTCCATGAATAATATCCAACAAAATTAGGTTCATGTAAATATTTTGTCAGCAGTTCTGCATCTGACAACATTTGTACTACAGAAGTTATCCTAAGTCTCAAATTTTTCACTGTGAAGAATGTATATCATGAATGTAGCCATGTCTCTTCTTTTTTTTTTTTTTGATCAATAAACCTTCATGAATCAACTGTGAATCATGTATATGTGCCTGTAACTGAGCACTAAGTAGCAGTGATAATGATTCTTCAGCCTATACATTGCTTGGTTGTCTTTTTATTTTCTTTTGTTTTGGCTATCTGTGGTTACCATAACACAGCTGAGCACCTGTCTTAGACTTGCATTTGTATCCTGACTGATTTTCTGGAATTTAGAACAAGAAAATAAGGACTGAGGTATTATCCTGTCTGTAATTTTGAGGTAAAAGCAAACAAACAAACAAACAACCCTCTTTATGCTAGAATTTATGCAACAAATCCAAGAACTTATTTCAGTGCCTAAAACCAACTCTAAGCCTAAGCACCAGCAAACAAAACTCAGCCCTTTTCATGTGAATTCAACGCCACATTTTTCTGGATTGTGTACTTCTTACCATAAGCTCACCTCTGTTGCTTAACCATCTTCTCTGACTTTCCCTTTAGGCTGTTCCCACCTTCTTCTATCATATTATTTCCTTAATGCAACTGTGTAAGTTTTTTTGGTTTTTTTTTTTTTTTCAGATGTGTTACTAATATAGATGATCTGAATTGGAAAAAGGAGCCTTTCTAACTAACAAAAATAATTGTGGCATTTATAGAACTTAGAGATAAAAATGTGACTAGCAAAGTGCTGTGCCATGCATTAGACCGAGTATACAGATTTAAGAGTCTATTATTTGTTTTAGAAGAGCTAAATGGAACTTCCTAATGGCCCTGATCTTGCTGACAACGGAGCAAGATACCATGCCCCTTGGGTGGGCCCAGCTGGCACAAAAAGTTCTTGAAGAAAAGATTGTGTTTTAGTGTTATAATTTGGAGACTGGGATTACCTTGAACTGGAAAAGCTGGAGTTAAACATGAGAGACTGAGCCGCATTGTCCAATCCGGACAGCATGAACTGACATACAGCAGTTCAGTAAGTGGTCGGGCTCTGGGTTCTTTACGTGAATAACTGAGCTTTAATAGAAAGATTTTAATCAAGATTCAGGAAAGATTTTTCTGCTTTTGCAGTTTATTACACTGAAATCTCTCTAATCTGTTGACAGAGCTCCAAAACACACACGAGTTGGTGCTGTGGTGTGTTAGCAGTGAAAGATTTGCCAAAAGCTCTTGAAATTCTCAATGTACTTCAAGTGTTGGCATTCTGTGCAGAAAATGGTGCCACCTATCAGCAAGAAGGAGGAAATTAAATAGCAAAATGATTTGTTTAAACTGAAGAAACTGCTATTTTCATTGCAAGGCTGATGGTTTTGTATTAAAAAGCAATTAGCAAGATGTTCAGCCTGTTCAGGATGATTCTGGGTAAATGAGGTGCTGACCTGGCTGGCCACTCTCATGCTGAGACAGGAGGTCTAGGCTAGACTAACACTGGATGTTCTTATCTTGCTGACCTAAGGGCAGAGAGTTACGAGAAGAGAATCTGCATCAAGGGTGCAAAACACAAGTCAAGCAGATCAGCTGAGGTCCAACTCACTAAAGGTAAATAGTTAAATATTTTTGTTAATCTGAACCTAAATAACTTTAGATCCAATTTTTGTCTTTTTGCATGGTATAGGTCATTTTGAGTCACTCTTGCAAGCAAAGCGTAGGCTTATTAAGTGACACAGGTATTTTGAAAATGTTTTTCCTTGTTCTTTGGAAAGGTATGTTTTGAATGATTCTGTTGGAGTTTTTGTGTAAAATATTAACAATAAATCCCAGGAGGTCCAAGCCATGCGTTTCCCTCAGTCTCGAGCTATCGTAATACTGAGGTCCAGGATACTGCACTGTGCTGCCTCCTTTTTCTGAACAGAAATGAAGTTCAAAGCTTCAATGGGCTCCCGAGGGGCAGTGAGGGATTTGTGTTGTGTTCAGCCTTATCAGAAAAAAAGTCAGGACACCTTTCATCTCTTAGGAGCCTGCTTTATGTTTTTATCCTGGAGCCAAAGCTCCTTTCTTAACTCTGAAACAGTTACACAGACCCTTTTTGTTATCCATCAGGCCAGAATGACATAAGGCTGTTGCTGTTCTTTATACCAGTGCTTCACTGGGTTTAGTAGAAGGGAACTCTCTGTAACTATTAGACCTATTTAAAACCTTTCAAGTCTAAGGTTTTTGAAGCACTTTCTTAACTTCTTTGCCTGAGCACAAGGCAAAACAATGGACTTTTAGTTGTTCTTTTTTTTTTTTTTTTTTTTTTTTCCTCTTGAAATGCATTGATAAATGTGGCCAAAGATTTAGTCTGAGGTAAATGTGCACAGGATGTCTTGCAGAATTGTTCTTTTGTACATCAGCAGAAGATTCAACCCAAACAACTAGAAAAATGCTGGCTGCTTAGAAAAACAAGGCTCTAAATTAGTTCATTTGTGCCAGGCCAGAGCACTTCATGAAAATTTTGAGGTCTAATGTGTTTATTACATTCACAAAGACCAGAAGGTATCAAGCAAACTTTGCAACTTGCAGCACCAAGGAAAAAGATGAAATACAGGTTTTAGGATTTATTTTGGTTTTGTAAGCACGAGAATCAAAGAACTGTTGAAGTGGCAAGCCTAGAAAGTAAGCTGGTGCTCATAATTTCTGTTTCAAAATGTACACTCCTGTTCCTTCAAACATTTCATAGTGAGAATTAAAATCTAAAGAGTAAGGCACAAAAGTAAATTATGAGGAGCCTATCAGAGTATCTGCAGAAATTTCAAAGTACTGATGTGACTCTCATTGTTATATATCTGAATGTGTCACAAACACTAATGAACCTGTGCCTGCAATGTCCTTGTACGGTATCTTCCCCCTCACAAAGAGGAGGAATTGCAGTACAGGGAGGATAAGGACTGACTTTCTTATGTGAAGGCAATGAAGTAACTCTGATCTCTAATGTGTACCCCAGGCTTACAGAAGGGCAAAGAGGACTCACTTTCGTTTAGATGGCATTTATGGTCTGCACGCAGCTCATGGATAGGAAAAGGCAGCATGCTGTTCTCTGTAGGGTATACAATCTGAAACAATTTTATCAGAACTGCTAGACAGAAATCTTAATAAGCAGGAGTTAAACAACTGGGTGTTTTTATCTTGGAGGCAAAAAAAATAAAAGAAATAGTACATTTAAAATTCACCATATGTACAGTAACTTGCAGTTAGTAATTAAGTTCTCACAACATCCTTTCACAGTGCCAGGCAGAGCATATTGGTTTAGGTTGGTCTGGTTGTCGAGTGTGAACCAAAATGATTTCTAACAGCAATCAAATACATTTTGAAATGTGCTTACGAAAATGCTAACTCAGAGGCTCAAAGCAGTAATGATTCATGTATTAGCAAATGAACCTGTCCTCTGCAAGCTAGCCCCTGAAATGTAGTAAGGGATTAGTCCAAGGAAAGAAAGAAGTGTATTTATTAAGATGCTGAGAAGTAATGTTTTGTGATGGGAGTTTGGGGTGACATCTATTCAACATCAGTGGAATAGCTATGGACTGAGGGGTTGAACTGGACTCTGGAGGCCATGCTCTGTCATGGATGCCTTCATCAAATCTTTATCCACAGAGGGATTTAGGTAATATAATTGCAGAAGTCCCTCTGTCCCTTGGAGGCACCCAAGGCAGGCTCTTCAGTCCGTGTATGAGCAAGGCTGGGATGCAGAGAAGGTGAGAACAGTTATCCTTTATCTTCTGTGCTGTTGAGGATGCCCGCCAGCTGAACCGCTCAGGGGAGGCCTGTGAGTGAGACCTAGCAGTTTTCAGATAAATAACAAAGCTGCCTTCTGCTACAACTTCTGGACATATCAAAAAAAAAAAACCACTCTGAAGGGACAGTGAATTTAAAAAAAAAAACACCACCAAAATCTCCCCAGAAGCCTAACAACACAAGCAGTGGCCAAACACCTTCTTTCTTTCTTGTTTTGACCATGAAATGGGGTCCTGTGATGCCCCCCCATCGAGTGCTCATCATGCTGGTCCCAGTGCTCAGGGAGGGCCCATGGGACCGGAGCTCTGACACTTGGTGAGCCGTGGAAATGTGGGGTCTCAGGTGGCCCCAGGCCGGCCTTTGCCATTGTTTATTCCTATGCTCTCAGGCAGAGTGGAAACTGTAAAAAAAGGGAATGAGAGGAGAAGCAGCACGGAGAGAGAATCAGTAAAGATTCAGCTATTTTATGGAAGCGGAAAAATCTCCTTAAATAACTATCTGTACAGAATCCCCACTCTGTGAATCAGAGATTACGGTCCATTTTATCCCACTGGTTTTAATTTGTTGCCAGAGGCTGCTCAGCTAACTGGCATTTAGTGAATCGAGGGATGAAGGGGATGACAATACAGCTTGCAGACTTCAGAGAGCTGTGACCTTTCCAAGCACAACGTATAAAATCTGCCGATCTCGCTTACAATGAGTGACCGAATCTGGGCGCCACAGGCAGAAACTGGCAACTCCACTGCTGCCACCATCTGTAAAATCAATACCTAGGCCCAACTCCTGCCATCTGCCTGCCCTGGGAGTGTGGGTGAGGCTGAAAAACAGGGCTGCACTTCAAGCTGGGGCGGCCATAGCTTGAACTCCGCTCAGGGTTGGGGGGGCACAAGTGCTCAGAAACAAGGCCTCCAGCGAGAAGCTGCCAAGGGCTTTCCCCTCAGGATGGAGGGGCCCTCTGGCCACCAGTCACGGTGTCTCTGTGAGGCACAGCTTGGTGCAGTGCGGTGGGGCCGCTGCCTGCCATGCAGCTCTGCCGCCGGAGGGAATGGAGGCCTGGAGCAGGCCCCGCTGAGGAAGCTTCTGGAAGAGAAGGGAAGGCTGGGCTCCGGGCTGCTCTCAGGCCTCAGAGGGAATGGAAAAAAGTTGTTCTTTCCCTGAGGGATTGGAAGAAAAGTCCCACATACACACCCAAAAGGGGCAGTGCTAATGAGCCTTTTGTTTAGGCCTGCCGGGCGCTGTGGAGGCAGAAAATGGAGGCACACAGATGGGGTGCGTCCTGAGGGCTCCTGCATATTCTCCATGGTGTGTGGGCTAGAACAGACTAAATACATGTCATACACTGAATACACTTTTCCTTTTTTACCCTGCAGATATATTTATTTTCCTTTCTGAAACCTGTATGTGTTTCTGTTCATAATGCCATTTTAATGCCTCATGTGTAATATCTCTTTTGGTCCCCTGCAGTTGCATCCATGTTCTCACAGGTGCTTTGGATGCAAAGCAACGTTTAATCAGAGCTTCAGCAACAAGAAAAAAAAATTCTTCCTTAACAAAATAAAAAAAAAACAACCTGAAACCCAAACATTTGTGGTGGTTTCAAACTGTGAAACAGCAACCTGATATTGGCAGAGTGTGGAATTTTCTCACGAGATGCTGCTGCGAGATCTGAGGCAGGGATTTAATCAGGACTAGGGGCAGCTATCAGAGCAGGCTGTCACGCCTAGAAAACCTCAAATTATGCTCTAATTATCCACCTACACTGCCAGGGAATAAATAACTAATGACTTCAGCTTACTGTGCTGAAGATCATTCCAGTTTTAACAAGTTTGCAGGCTGAAGGGTTTTTTTGCTATGTGTTTGAGGTGCAATAATTAGCAGTGGTTTGTTCAGAAGGAGTGGCTGGGTGGGCTTTGAGGCCCACAGCCTCTGGAGAAGCCAAGTCAAAGCTCAAGGTGGTCACCTCGGAGAGAGTGACTCTTGGTCATTGCCTAACTCTAGAAAGGGCTGTAAAATGATGTGTGGCCAGATATCTACTCTTTTCTGCTCCTCTTGCTGTGCAGCATTGCATTTAACCACAGGAAAGGAAAACAGTTTCAGGGAAACAGGCTTTGTTTTCACCTTGTCCTTGCAAACAAAGGAAAATGCTGACAAGAAGATCTTTTTTTTTTAGTCAAGGCATTAGAAGTATTGTTCAGAGCTGTAAATTTCTGGAGCAGTGATCAAACTAGATTATGTTAATGCATGTGAGTAAAAAATAATGCCAGAAAATGTTTTAAAATGGATTGACTTATCCCTCAGACCACCTTAAAACAATGGACTGTAGAAAATAACAAACGCAGACATTTTGGCTCCAAAGAGCTTTCTTTTCAGAGAAGAGGGTTCAACCCTATATCCTTCAAGTACACTCAGTTTTTACAACCTGTGACACTAGCATCTCTCATAGCCTTGCAAAAATACCGAGAAGAAATAAGAGACTCTTCCAGTGTTGAAGCTAGCTGACCCAATTGGTATGGCTATTGCAGTTTTTGATAGTAATTTCATTTTCCATAAAAATACCATTTTCAATGGTAAAAATGGTTTTTAAATTTTTTTTTAGTTGTAAAAATACTACTTTTAATTGCAATTCTCCTCCATCAGATAAAGTCAGTACTCAGTGAGAAGTGGCTGCCAGACTTGCCCAGTGAGGAGGAAGGAGCACAGCCTGGATTCTTTGCCTGGTTATTCCTACTGCATTAATACACTGTGCTACCCTCCCATGTTCCCTTGTCTACCCCCAGAGCAGATCTCATTAGCTATCACCTTCCACCAGTCAAAGACAGAGGTTAAATCCCAGAATGGATGTATGGGTCCACATGAAATTAATTCCAACCATTTTCAGTCTGAGCAGTAAGCGTTGTCCTTGGAGGCTTAGAGGAAGGAAACAGCAGTGTTATCCCCTTGTTCCTTAGGACCAGAACAGTTCTTGCTACTGGTTTAGCAATCTTTGTTGGTGAGTTTATGATGATGGCTGAGTTTCATAATCAACTGTAATTGCATACTCCGTCTGAGCTTGGGAGATCTTTATTTTTTAATAATACCTTCCTGTTTATAAATACACTTGAGGTACCATATTGCTGCAGAATGTTGATTTGCTTGTGTTAATAATCACTTTCTTCTTCTGAGACTGAAAACTAAACCTAAGTCAGGATTAGCATGTCCAAAGATGATTTTTAATTAAATAATTGAGATGTCTCAGGTGAGATGAATTTAGTCTCTCATTGTCTCTTTAGCTTTAAATGGAGACTTGTTTATAAAGAATTTGAGAAGGGAGTGGATATAGGTGTTGTTGCAGCTTTGAAGGGATGCTGAGATTTTTTTTTTTTCCGGTTAATGTTTGTATTTATAAGAATTCATCTAAGTGTTTAGCATGTCATTAAAAATAGATTTGGATCAAAGATTTGTAAAATTGAAAAACTTACCAGCTTTTAACCTTAAAAAAGAGGATTTTGAAGATAAACATGTGAAGCTCATGGAAAAATGCAGCTCTTGATTCCAGAGAGGGAAAAAAAAAAAGACCAAAATTCACCAATTCACCAACTTTAGTCTTTCAGAACTATGGAACAACGTCAGACTGGAATGTCCAAAAAAGTGACAAGTCTTTCAGAACTATGGAACAATGTCAGACTGGAATGTCCAAAAAAGTGACACACATCTATAAAATGTCTTTGTATCCTTAAATCTGGTTTGGTTTTTTTTTTTTCCCCTTTGTCTGGTGGGAGAAAGCAGCAGCAAAATTTCACTTATTTTTTTCCTATGTAGAGATTTTTTTCTTGAACAAAATGATCTTGGCAATACTTCCAAAATTAGTTTCTAGTTGTGCATATATATATATGTTTTATATTTGGATAGGAAACATAAATGATTGAACAGTTTGACATGTGAAGAAGTTACCACCTGCACATTTTGAAAAATGTTTTACGCAAGACCTGCAGCACCTTTCTGTTTGAACTCTAAGCACACACCGTGCTGCCCTGTGCCCTTGTGTGACTCTAATGACGTTAAAGCTCAGCAGAACGGTCGGTATTGGTAATGTTAGTGCTACCGGTGCCCTTCAGTGATGATGGCCTTTGGCTTCAGCCAGATAAGGTCCCTTTACACGAGTCAGAAACTTTTTGATGATGCCATACATTCAAAGATAGCAAATTTGAGCGAAAGGAGGGGGGAAAAAAAAAGCTATTGTTTCAGCTGGGGTGTGCATCTTCTATCTGGGGTTGAGGAGAAGAATGCTAATGACAAGCAAAATACCATTGCGTTCCTGTGTACCAGAATGCTGTGGCCAAAGCAGCTGGTAGGCAGGGATTGCGAAGAAAAGATGTAGCATTAATTTTGCATACGTGGAAGATAAGCAAGGAATGAACCAAAGAGACTTGAAATGCATTCTTTTTTGCTCTTTAGCTGAGCAAAGAGCAAGATGTGACTGTCTTCTTGTTTTCAGCCTCCAACATGGGAGATGGATAAGGTGTCAGAAGTGAAACTTGAAGGCATAAACTTCAAGCACATAATATTGTAACTGCTGGACTTAAATGAATAGACTGCATTTAGTTGCTTGCCTGAAGACTGAGGGGAAGATGCCTTCATTTGTCCAGCAGTAAAATATTTCCATGTGGGTGAAATGCATTACCTGGAATGCCCGCATCTGCTGTGCAACTGCTCTTCATCTGCAAAGCTCGAGTTTCTGTGGATTAACCCAGTACTGGATCTACTGCCTTACGTGGAATGGTTGTTTCTGTAGGACAATTTATACAGTCAAAGATTTTTTTGCCTTAGCTGTACAGATTGCACATGATGAATCTACGTGGCCTCCATCTCTTGCATGACAATGTAGTCTCTCTCCTTATTTCATCATCAAAGTACAGTGTTTCGCCATGCTGATATGAGTGGAACAGCCACTCATCAAAATAACTTTTTGGTTTAATTAAAGGAGAGACTGAAGTCTGTCCCTCATTATCTTTCTTACAGCTTTCAAAATAAGGAGCCCTTCTATATGGGATTCTGTACAGGCCACTGAGGGTTATATGAGATCATTTGTGCTTTGCGTATAAATGTGGTCTGCTTCTCCTTGGGCTCAGCGGCAAAGTATGAAATCAGTCAGAATCGTGGAAGTGAGGGACTTGGGGACCGTGGTGTGACCAGTGTGGCCCAGCTGGCTGTACTGATGTATGAAAACGAGACTTTTTCTACATCACTTTTTTCTTTTTCACAGGGGGAAGCATTTGAAATGAGAGTTTGTTTGCTTGCTTATTTATAAAAGTAGAAAAAGTAGCAAGTTTTCCATTCTAGGAGTTCTGTGTTTGTTTTGCTGGAGTACAAGGGCTACTGGCAATAAGGGAAAGTATGAAAAGTATTGTGAAATTAATTAAATTGACTCTTCAAGAAAATACCGATATTGTTGGAATCCTCAAAGCAGCAGCATAAAGCAAAGTTATAACATTTTGCCAAATGTTATTTTTCATGAGTAAAAGAAACCTAGAAGTTTTGCTAAACTCTGAAACCTGGGGGTTGGATTTGATACCGATTTTGGGGGAGAGAGGGAGTGTTTGTTTATTGAACTGCATGCAGCTTGAACATATTTCTCCTTTCCTGTAGCTGTCAAATAATGAAGTGCGCCTGGATGGCATTTTTATTAATTAATTATCATTAAGACTTGAATTCAAAATCTGACATAGCTTTTTTGTTTGATTTCTTTTGAGAAGTACAGAGCATGCTATGAAACCCATCAAATCAATTCCAGTTCTTTAACAGTCCCAGGTATTGTTAATTAAATGTGAAGAATATTTACCTCTTACAGCCTTTGTTTAGGTGTTTTCATCTCCTTCCCTAGATCTTCATTCCCCCTGTTTGTAATTTAGAATAATTAGCTGAAGCTGGTGAATTTTATTAGCACCAGGTATAAATCTATCTGGATTTGAGGAAGAAGGGAAGTAGGGAAAAATAAGAAATAGAAGGTAAGCGGATTAATGTATCTAAACCTAACTATTCTTAACTCACCTGTCATTGTTTAGGTCGGGGGGGTTTGTTTGGGTTTGATTTTTTTCTTTTTTTTAACACTAGCTATTGAGCATTGTTATCTTTCTTCATGGTGAAATTTAGAAGCCTCTACTCTGCTGTTGCTTAGGGGTGAACGGTATCTATTGGAGGAAACTTGTTCCTGGGCAGAGGAATTGATGCAGGAGTTCGGACCTCCAAAGCAGGGCAGTAGAAGCAGACGGGTCTTAACACTGGCCTTGTGTGCAAGGGTGAATTTTATCCATGCTTCATGTATCTGGAGACCTGGATTCATCCTACAAAGTAATGAGAAAAATGGCCTACATGGGCAAACATTATTGATTGCTTAGTCTGCCCTTCAGTGATAAATATTACATGACTGCTCATCCTTTGAATTAACGGAAGAATCCAATATCTGTTTTGGTTTTCTACAGTGTGTGCCAATACGACAAGTTCTTTCCTAGTCTTCATGAAAAGCAGAATCTGGAGAGGTTTCTTCTGAATGCTGGATGACAAATAAGAGAGTAGTGCCTTCCACAGGAAATCTCTTGTGTTTGGCTGCTGTATATACTGTTACGATTTTCCTTTTAGTTTGATAGCGGAGAACATTTCAAAGCTATCAATGTAGGGCATAATTTTATACCTTGAGCGTGTCCTCACCATTAGAATCTCCAGGTCAGCTCCTGAAAAATGTAAGCTATGAACACTTGGAAATGTCAGGTGAGCAACAGACTCCCGTAACAGAGCAGGGAAAGAGCGTGATAGCAGCACACCGTTTCTGTGGCCTGCTCTTTCCCTAGGAGAGACAACAGCAATGCATGTGAATGATCAAACTCTGTACAAAGAACTTAGAGAGTTTAAATAGGTGTTGGTTGATGGAAGGCTGCTGAAGAGTTGGGGGTAGGTGGTACCTCTTATACTCACAGAGAATTACTAATGCAGAGCCCACTGTTCTTCACTGTGGTCTGTTTGCTCTGGTCCAGCTGATGAGAGCTGATTTATTTCTTGCAAAGCAGCCCAAAGAGAAAGGAGCCAAAAATGTATTTGATACATCAATCTTCCTTTATGCAGCTCATTATAGCAGAAGTTTTATAAAACACAAATATCCAGAGTCCCTTTCCTCACAGTTATAAATTGGCTGCTTTTGAGGTAGTGATTTACTGCAGCTGTGACTGCAGTCCCTTTTTCATGAAATACAGCAGCTGACAGAAGCTAAGCATACATTGCAGTGGTGTAGCTGAGCTGTTTTACGGCAACTCCATGCTCTGTTCTAATTTCATGCCCACTCACCAGCTTTTGTTTATGCCATAAGACTGGGGCTCAAGTTACCGAATCCGATCTGAGCTCCTGTAGAAAACGACTCCATAACCTTTGTCCTGGTACCTCTTCCCGGTATGTGTCAACAGTAAAGTGAGGAAAATGTATATGCTTTGTAAAGCAATTTCAAGACTTTGGAATAAAAATGTAAAAGCTAAAAAAAAAATGCACATAAAATGCTGTGTTGTGCACTTCTGGAGGCTGGGGAGAAACTTATGCCATATATTCATTATACGTATGTTGTTTTATTCAGTAATTAGAATACAAATATCCAGATATAATAGCAAGGGAAAATATTTCGGCTGTGTTAAATCCCAATGTATTGCTTGATAAGGACAAGGACTCAGCATTACCAGATGAATTCTTAACAGCAAAATACATTTTGGGAAATGTTAGTTGAAAGAGAAGACTGTAATATTAATCTTGGGTTAGTTGTATATTTTTATCTTGTCAAGAGTTTTTAAGGAAGAAAATATTGTGCTTCCTTATTATGCCGTGGAAAATACATAATTGAGAAGCTTAAAAATAAATTTTATTTCACTTAACATAAGTATTTCTTTTCTCCTCAAACTGTTTTGCAGAGTATGGCATTACTGAGCAAAACCTCTGCTTTGATTTTTGCAGCTCTGATCTGTTCTTGATTTTGTTTTGGAAGTGGTCTAAAAAAAAAAAGAAAGTATCATGGTTGCTATTAAAGAACTCATTGCTCACCTTAGTTATGTTTGGTATTTTTCTTTTTTTTCAAGGTCTGAGGTTTATTATGCAACTGTATTTTAATTATTACTTTTATAATTATTATACTATAAAGGTGCAACTGAAAGAATTTGAGGATTTGGTTTTCTTTTGGTGTTTCTTTTTTGGGATGCTTTCATTCCTTTTTTTGCAGTCCTTGTGGTATTCAGTAAATAATGGAATAAATCTGCCTCATAAAATGCTCAAGAAGTACCAGTCTTGCCAAACGGCACAATTTATTGCAAAATTTTTATTGAGGAGAAAAATTAGATTATTTAATTTAAATTAATGCACCTAATGCTTGTCATACAGACCCTTGCCAAAATTCAGTATAATCACTTAATGTACAAGATGTGTGTGAGACAGAGGACCTGATTATTAAGTAAGAATTTGTCTATTACTTCAAAGTCTTCCACATTTTTCTGGCATACTATATGTGCATGAATACCGCTTAGTTTGAGAAGAGATTCTTAAAGTTGTGGCTTTGAATGTCATTGACATCAGTTTAAAATCAGTACAAGAAATGCAGAGAGTATTACCCCCTGAAATGTTATTCTTTTTCTTCATAATTAAAGGTTCTGGAGTAAACAGGCGTTAAGGGGCATAAACCAAAATCATAGAATCATAGAATCATAGAATGGTTAGGGTTGGAAGGGACCTTCAAAGATCATCTAGTCCAACCCCCCTGTAAGGAGCAGGGACATCCCCCACTAGATCAGGTTGCTCAGAGCCCCATCCAGCCTGGCCTTGAATGTTTCCAGGGATGGGGCATCCACCAC
>JAAGAY010146177.1:0-24382 GCA_011801015.1 Ardeotis arabs | reverse complement strand
AGGATGCGGCTGGCCTTCTGGGCCGCAAGGGCGCATTGCCGGCTCATGTTGAGCTTCTCGTCCACCAGCACTCCCAAGTCCTTCTCCTCAGGGCTGCTCTCGATCCATTCTCCTCCCAGCCTGGGAGGTATTTGTGCCTGGGATTGCCACGACCCATGTGCAGGACCTTGCACTTGGCCTGGTTGAACTGCATGAGGTTGGCACGGGCCCACTTCTCCAGCCTGTCCAGGTCCCTCTGGATGGCATCCCTCCCCTCCAGCGTGTCGACAGCACCACACAGCTTGGTGTCATCGGCGAACTTGCTGAGGGTGCACTCTATCCCACTGTCCATGTCACCGACAAAGATGTTGAACAGGGCCGGGCCCAACATGGACCCCTGAGGGACCTGATACCTAATCTGAATCTACCTCCCTCTATTTTAAAACCATTACCCCTCGTCCTATCACAACAGGCTCTGCTAAAGAGTTTATCCGCGTCTTTCCTGTAGGCCCGCTTTAGGTATTGGAAGGCCGCTACAAGGTCTCCTGGGAGCCTTCTCTTCTCCTTTTTAACACTTCTACCCATTTTTCTGCTCAGTCCCCTCCAGAGCACCAGAACAGTTACACCACTGCACGCATCCCTGAAGAGGTTTGATGCACAGGGGCTCAAAGAGCAGCTTAATGCACTTCTTGCATACAAAAGCTCTCAGGGGAAACTGCCTGGCACAGAAGTGGCCACCGAGCACCGAAGGGAGAGACTCGGAGAAGTCTGTGCCCCTTCACTTGCACAGAGGCACCTCAGGACAGCGATCTGACAACAATAAGTGACTCATTAAGGGTCCTCATGAAGAAGCTTAGACAATGAAAATAGCGTAAAACAATATTGCATAATATCCTGGTGCCAGATGTTTTAGTTTCTTTTTGTGCTCAAGTTTATAAAAACATGCTGAAAGGGCTCAGCCAAAGACCTTGTTTTCCTCTGCCTGGGATCGGTTCCTGCCTTCCCAAATGCAGCCAGCCTGCCACCGTGATACTAATGATGTTAATTTGCGCAATTTGCTTTTTTCACTCACCTTTCACTTTTTTTCCCAATGCTTCCTCCTCCTCTTATTTAAAATTGCATTTCTCTTAGACTGTACCACATCCTCTTAATGCTGAAGTTTGCAATTCAGAGTACTCTGGGGCAGTCCTACACACACAAGAAAATCCCCTAATTTCAGTGCGGAAAACATATTTTCCACAGTAGTTAAAATCCTGGTATCGCAGCCCTGCTAGGAAAATTCATTCTGTTGTTGAACCATCTGAAACATTTCTTCATCTTTGGGGAGAAAAATTACTAATCGCTAAAATATTTAGCACTGCTTTGTGCCCGTATACCTCAAGCTCTCCTAGAATCATAGCATAATATCCTGGTACTGAAATTATTAGGATACTTTCAGACTAAGAGGGGAAAATCAAAAGAGCAAACAGCAGGGTACAATCTAATCAAATATCTGGTAGGGAGCACTATTTTGCAGGTAAAAAATTATTTTTCACTGTTAGGAAGTGCATGTTTCCAGTGAAGCGCTGGTAACAGACACATCACATCCCTGCGTCAGCCTATGCCCGCCCCTCGCCTTGCTCCTGGGATTACTAATGTTCCTTAGCCCACAGCTGTCTCAAAATGGTCACATTTTCTGCATTGTTTCAATATCATCCTTCCCACCACATCCTCATCAACGGAGTTCCCATCTTTCTTTCCTTAAGAACCAAAGATAGGCAACATTTTGTCCTAGCCTGTCATCTTGCAGATGAAAGGTGCGTCATTGTGACACAAAAGAAGGAGCTCCTTCTTTTTGGAGCTTACGTACTGCAAGAAAACTCCTAAAAGTCCCATCAATAAGCATGCGAAAGCTATTAATTTTTGAGACTTCTGATACACAAGTAATTTCTTATTTATTGAGGGGGAAAAAAACCCCTCTATTTGCATTCACAGTTATAAAGGTATCAAATTGATTTTTTATTCTTTAAACAAATGTTTCAAAATAAGTACCCTGGAAGCTTGGTCCACAGAGCATGCTCCAGCACAAGAAAGCACGTGCCGGCCCTTCAGAGACCCTCCACAGCTCAGCCATCACGGCACAACGTTGCCACACTCAATCTTAAAGCCTGATGATGGATATGCCACACTTGCGTAGCACCATCCATATTTGTGTACAGGGGATCAGAGTGGCGTTAAAAAAGACCAACAGAATATTTAAGTGCTGGTTGTCCACCTTTCACCACTTTAAACAAGAGATATGCCACAGCACTATAATTGTGCAACAAGGAGGATCTAAGAGAGCAGAAATACTCTCTATGGATAGACTTTCTGGGGCTAGATATTCTGGATATCTGGGCTTTTGAGCGAGACCCCTTGTGTGATAGACCGTGGGATGTGACCAGGACTTCTTGGTTAGTACAATGTGCACCTGAACATTTCCTTCTGAATGTCGACTAGGTCTTCCAACGAAGCACTCAAGTAAGGGGACTGTTCCATCTTACTTGCAACAACCAACACTTTAGGTGGGGAATTATCTCACATGCTGAAGTTAAGCGAGATGGGTATCAAGGCTCCCATAATAGAGACTGCAGTTCTAGTCAATAAAACCAACAGAATCAAGAGAGCTGTTCATGTCTTTGTAAGGCAGATGTTGGTATCTGCTCAGATCACTCACACGCTGAACTGGGTCAACTGGACCTCCATGGATTACAATGAGAGAGAGTCTAAACAACTACGATATAAAGACCTGAAGTTACATTAAATTAAACCTAATCCTGTATTCCTAGGTTTTGGCTCCTCAACTGGTCTGGCTCTAAAAGAAATCACATCATGAGGGAGTTGGTAGCAGCAGCTCATTCATTAGGAAGTAACAAATTAAGGACAGAGAGAGGATGCCCCAAGAATCGGGTAGGGAATTACAAGAATTCAGCCCATCTTTTCAGATTAAATAATGTAAAGATAAAATACTTCACACCCCTGACATGGTTCAAAATGTTAATCTCTAACTTTCCTCTTTATAATCCCAACTCATCACAAACAGTCACAGACGCTAGTTGTGACTCAATAGTCAGCGCTTCCAAATCTAAAACAGTTTAAGTTAGCATATCCACCTGGTTTTCTCTTTCTGATTTTCCATTACTTCATTCTTCATATATTTTCCTTCCCATGTTTATTGCACGCAAACCCTATCACTCATCCCAGGCTTCCATTTCTGTTTTCTTTCAAAACATATAAACTTTCCCCAACCTGTTCATTTCCTGTAGTCAAACACCACCCAGGCAAAGACAGTTCACAATTAATACGCTACAGTGAATGCAAAGATGTATGAAAGTAATATGCTCCCTTTGGCTGAGCCAGTCCCTTGAAAATAAACAAACAGCTGACAGCATTCAGTTAAAAAAAAAAAAAAAAAACAAACCCACAACAAACCAAACCCCCCCCAAAACTAAAACCAACCAACCAAAAAAACCCCCTTACTCCCCAGCATTGCCCATTGAGCCTAATAAGCAATAACGTCCTAAGTACATAATGATGACCTATCTAGAGTAAGCATGACCCTCAAGCACAAGTCAAGGCTAGACTAAAGCTGAGCATTTATATATTAATTTCTCTCTCCCCACTATTTTGTTCATGTGAGCACAGGGACTTCAAAAAAAACAGACAGACAGACTGACAGGCAGAAGTGCGCTTTGCAGACCACACCTTGAGTAACATCGCCCAGATGAGAGGTGTCTGTTCGTAAACAGAGCACCACCACTGTTCCCAGGCAAGGAGAGAAACCAGTAGCAACACTTAGTACGTACGTCAGAGATCAAGCAAGCAAGCTGCAGAGACTTTTCTTGTTTTTTAAAACATGCAGGAGTAAGAAGCACCCTCAAAACAGAGGGTCTCCAACAAGAGGAAGACCTGCTTGGCAGGACTGGTTTGGAGAGATGGAAGTTGAGGGAAGACTACTTCAGTCCTGTTTGAAAACCCCACACTCAGGAACCTGGACAGCATTAGCACAATTGCTTGGGGAAAAAGAATGCCTCCGTAACTACGAGAAAGGGAGAAGCGTAGTAAAATTATGGCCTTTTGCACTGAACACCAGACTTTCTAAGGTGCACCACCATTCACTAAGATTTTTTTCCCAGTGCCTTGCTCATTCCCTGAGCTTCCACCTGGGAGGGTAGATGAGTTTTTGTCCTTCCCATTCTTGACCTCAGTGCTGAGACTGCCAGTGCAGGGTAATGGCAATTATCATGGTGGTTTTGTGGCGTATTCATTTCCTTCCAGCTGTCATCAGTAGAAAGGAACCATTGGCAGAGAGGGTTTCTGCCAGTTCGAAGCTGTACATCTGTTCACGTTTGTCTATTCACACAACACGGGTTCCTCTTGTGCTGGCATCTGTTTGCTCATACTGTTTGTCCTGGCTTTGACTTCGGAGGGTGAAAAGTGAATCTCTGTGGATGAAAATGTCTTCACGTACTTCAAAAAGAAGAGAAGCAGAGGTGTGCAGCCTTTGCTAGCAGCACTCAACAGTTCCCCTGCAGACAATGAAAGCCGAAATAAAACCAGCACTGGTCCATAAAGCCACGAGGAGAAGCAGCTCATGCAGGACTCCTCAGCTTGTACAGCAGGACTGGGAGATTCTGGAGCTGGTGGAAGCTAATTCTGATTCGAATGGGACAAATTACAGCTAATCAAAATGGTCTGCTAGGACAAGGATGGGTGATTCATGTAAGTGAGGAATTTAAAAGCAGATTGGACCACTGTAATGGTATATTTTAAGTACACATAGGGCTCCCATCATCTACACGGCCACAGTAGTGAACATTTATTTAGGACAAACCACCAGGGGAGAAAGTTTTAAAACATACGTATTTCGCTACTTTTTAAAAAAAACAATCTCTGAGGTTCTCACTGTAAAAAAAAAAAAAAAAGAAATAAAGATACAAAATGTCTCACAGTTGCAGACTCAAAACACAGTAAGTTTACAACAGGCTGTTCAGATTTTAAGAAGATAAAGTCTCAAAATGGCTCTGTGTGACCTGTGAAACAACAGGAGCACTGGCAGTTGGGGAACAGGATCCCAGGATTACGGGCTACTTTGTAAGCTTTACAGAGCAAAAGATTCCCATCAGGGCTTGAGAAAAAAGCAGCAATCACTTCGCCACGGAAACAGACATGAAATCAGCTTCTGCTTCCCTGTATCACTCTTAGGCAGTTCCCAATGAACACTTTTTATTCACTCCAATAGTTTTACAAGCAATAAAAAAAAAAAAAAAAAAATAAAAGAGAGGAGGAATATACGACCTTTGAAATTGATCTCGAGAGGGTCTCTCTTTTTCTTTTTTCCTCTTTAAGCCAAGTCAACCTAACTCTACAGAGCTTCAACTCAGCAGAAAAAGCAGCAGAAAGATTAAGATGCTCATAACTTTTAGAACAAGTTCACACATCTAATGTTGGAATTAAATGTTAATTTTACTCTATTATGTAACTGGCTAGCCAATAAAAGAAAAAAAATACTACTATCCACTTTAAAAATGTGGTTTGTCACACAACGTTGCATAAAAATAGACTACACTCTATAGGCAACAAAAAGAAGACTGGGGAAAATGTGGGCCCACTGCTGAATGAGACATGGAACCTTGTTACACAGGACATGGGAAAGGCTGACGTACTGAATGTCTGCTTTCCCTCAGCCTTTACCAGCAAGACTGGCCTTCAGGAATCCCAGGTCCCAGAGACCAGGGGGAAAGGCTGGAGCAAGAATGATGGACCCTTGGTGGAAAAGGATCAGGTCAGGGGACACTTAAGCAAACTGGACATACATAAGTCTAAGGGGCCTGATGGGATGCACCTGTGAGTGCCAAGGGAGCTGGCAGATGACACTGCAAGGCCACTTTCCATATTTTTTAATCAATCATAGCAAATGGGAAAAGTGGCTGAAGACCAGAGGACAGCAGATGCCACTCCTTCCCTTGAAGGAGGGGAAGGAGGAGGACCCAGGGAATTACAAGCCAGTCAGCCTCACCTCCATCCCTGGGAAAGTGAAGGAGCAGCTAATGCTGGAAAACATCTTCAGGCACGTGAATGAGATTATGATCATCAGGAGTAGTCAGCATGGCTTCACCAAGAGGAAGTACATGCTGGGTAACACTCAGCTGGAAAGTAGCTTGGCAGAAAAGGACCTGGGATCTCCTGGAGGACACCAAATTGACCATGAGCTGGCTTTCCCCCCCTTCCACAAAAAAGGGGTAATGGTATCACAGGCTGCATGAGGAGGAATGTTGCCAGCAGGTCAAGGGAGCACTGGTGAGGCCACACCTGGAGTGCTGGGTCCAGCTCTGGGCTCTCCAGTACAAGACAGACATGGACATACTGAAGAAAGTCCAACGAAGGGCCACAAAGGTAATGAAGGGATGGAATCTCTCCTGTGAGGAAAGGCTGAGAGAGCTGGGACTGTTCAGTCTGGAGAAGAGAAGGCTTGGAGGGATCTCATCAATGTATAGAAATACCTGAAGAGAGGTGGCAAAGAGGACAGAGCCAGGATCCTTTCAGAGGTGCCCAGTGACAGGACCAGAGGCAATGGGCACAAACTGAAACACAGGAGGTTCCCTCTGGACATCAGGAAACAATTCCACTGTGAAGGTGACTAAGCCCTGGCACAGGCTGTCCAAGGAGACTGTGGAGTCTCCATCCTCGGAGATACTCAAAAGCCATCTGGACATGGTTCAGGACAGCCAGCTGTAGGTGACCCTGCCTGATCAGAGGGTTTAGACCAGATGACATCCAGAGGTCCCTTTCAACCTCAACTAGTTCTCAGTTATGTGATACACTCCTCAACTCTTACTTAGAATGGGGCAGTTTCAAGACAAACCTAGAAATACAAAAAGGTGTACACACAAAACCTATTATATTTAAATTAAAAATCCTCATATCTATGTCGAACAGTATTTTTCGTTTTCCCCGTAGCAATGCTTTCTCTACAGCTTTGTATACACTCGTTTCTTCCAGTTACTATTTTAAGTCTATTATAGAAAAAGCTTTTTAAAATTACATAGTTTCAACATAATTGGTATACAAAACCATGCATAATTTCATAAGTGGTCCAGACAAAATCACCAAGCAGACTTAAGATAATCTTTGATAATGCAGAACAGAATGAAAACCAGTCAGCTCAAACTGGAAACAGAAAAGATAAATAATGTAACACAAATTATCTTAAACCAGTGACTATCTGCCTCTGCTTCAAGTTGTCTGGACACAGGCTGCTCTGACTCCTTGGTTCTGGATATCAGGCCACTTAAATTAAAAATTATTTACTTTATGGATTCACACATACATACATATGAATAGACTTTCATTAGTTACTCATATTTAAAGGAAAACATGATCCCAAGTTGGCCCACTGGAATAATACATGAACAGGAAAAGGTGATTGGAGCCCTTTGAGTGTAAGCAGGAAGATAAAGTATTAATTCATCAGTGTACTCATGTTTCAGTTCTCTGAATTTCACCTCCAATTAAAGGAAAGACAAGCACAAAGAACCATGGTGTTTCACCTGACCAGGTTCAAACTGAAGATTTTAGTCCTCCTTTCCCAGGGCTTCATTTTTCCCCTACAGGAATACCTGAGATACTCAAATGTAGAATTTTTGTACCACGTTCAGGGCATACACCCACAGAGTCACATAAAACTGTCATCAGAGTTACAGAGAAGGTTAACATTGCTTTTGAGCAAATTATACTCTTGCATGCCTGGAAAGGAAGAAGAGTTTCTACAAATACCATGAGTATTCAGATGAGCTTCTTTGCCCCTGTGTCTACCATCTGAAGTAAAAAATGGTGTGCCTTTATTAAAGGCAACAAAAAAGGGGAAGATGCTCCATCCTTTGAGCCAACATTTATAACATGATGTTGCTGCCTTTCACTGTCATCCCTGAAAAAGTCCTACAATATGTATACAGCTACAACAAACTTGCTAGAAGTGCAGTCATGTCAACCACAATGCGCAATCACCCTGCCAGACAGCGCTCTTCAATTTCAATATTGCATAGGTTTTCTGCGACAAGAATTGTGAGAGCTGTTAGTCCTCCCAGGCAGCAGCATTTTAATTTCAAATAGACAGGGTCTTCAAAGTACTGAGGAGTTATGGCACTGTCTTGCAAGACGACTGAAAGATACAGAACCAGATAAGCAGATGAATCCCTATTGATAGAAAAGCAACTCAGAGAAACAAAGAGAATTCATCATGTTGTCATCTATATCAAATACGCACCAAAGAGATCATAGAATGGTTAGGGTTGGAAGGGACCTTTAAAGGCCATCTAGTCCAACCCCCCTGCCAGGAGCAGGGACATCTCCAACCAGATCAGGTTGCTCAGAGCTCCATCCAGCCTGGCCTTGAACACCTCCAGGGATGGGGCATCCACCACCTCTCTGGGCAACCTGGTCCAGTGTTCCACCACCCTCATTGTAAAAAATATTTTCTTTATGTCTAGTCTGAATCTACCTCCTTCTATTTTAAAACCATTACCCCTTGTCCTGTCACAATAGGTCCTGCTGAAGAGTTTCTCCCCATCTTTCTTACAGGCCCCTTTTAGGTACTGGAAGGCCACTACAAGGTCTCCCCAAAGCCTCCTCTTCTCCAGGCTGAACAGCCCAACTCTCCCAGCATGTCCTCATAGGAGAGGTGCTCCGCCCTCTTATCATCTTTGTGGCCTCCTCTGGACCTGGTCCAACAGGTCCACATCCTCCTTGTGCTGGGGGCTCCAGAGCTGGATGCAGTACTCCAGGTGGGGTCTCACCAGAGCAGAGTAGAGGGGGAGAATCGTCTCCCTCAACCTGCTGGCCACGTTTCTTTTGATGCAGCCCAGGATGCGGTTGGCTTTCTGGGCTGCAAGTGCTCATTGACAGGTCAACGTTGAACTTCTTGTCCACTAATACCCCCAAGTCTTTATCGGCAGGGCTGCTCTCAATCCCTTAATCTTCCCGCCTGTATTGATACTGGGGGTTGCCCCGACACAGGTGCAAGACCTTGCACTTGGTTTTATTGAACCTCATGAGATTTGCATAAGCCTACTTCTGGAGCCTGTCCAGGTCCCTCTGGGTGGCATCCTGTCTCTGAGTTGTGCTGATCACACCGCTCAGCTTAGTGTCATCTGCAAACTAGCTTAGGGTGCACTCGATCCCACTATGTCATTGATGAAGATATTAAACAGTACTGGTCCCCAGTACAGACCCTTGAGGGACACCACTTGTCACCAACCTCCATCTGGACACTGAGCCGTTGACCACTACCCTCTGGATGCAACCATCCAACCAATTCCACTGAATAGTCCACCCATCGAATCCATATCTCTCCGATTTAGAGAGAAGGATGTTGTGGGGAACTGTGTCAAAGGCCTTTCAGAAGTCCAGGCAGACAATATCCGTAGCTCTTCCTGAAGATATTCAGCATCTTTTGAGAGAGATTGGATGCAAAAAGTCTCCAGACTATTGTCACTACCAACTTCGATAATTTGCCTGCAAAGGATTTGAGGTTACCATTAACCCAATTTAAGTTACTTCTCAAGCGCAGGCAGATCACTGTGAACAGCCACTGGAACAACAGACTTCTGTATCAGAAATAAGAAAGCATGAAATGTATGAAGTTCTAACCTATTGCCATTAATCGCTTTGATTTAAAATACTTCAGGTCTTCATCTGAACACGGGATAAACCATTTTTAGCCATTTCTTCCCCTCAGTAGTTATATAAGAATTCTGTAAGCTTTAAACGGCAAAATACGACATACAAAATGAAATAGCTGAATATATTCCTAAGCTGTTATTTTGAAAGCATAGACCAACCCAAGTTCAAACATTAATTGCTTCAGATAAACAATGCTGGAATGATTTTACCCTTTTGATTAAAAGTTCCTTACATCAGATGTTTACATGAACTGTCAGGAACCGCCAAATGCCAGATAAGATAGCTACCCCTGCCTACGCAAACAGGGCTCACACATATACACACAACGTCAAACAAAAAGGACAATTACAACAATGAAAAAACTATTTTATTTTTGCTGATAGATAAGAACATCCCATTGAAAATAAAGAATAAAAAATATATTCTGCTACAACACTTTGAACACTTGAATCTCACGCTATAGCACAGGGTGAAATCCAGCAACATCACAGTAATCCCTGTGCACACGGGTGCACAGAAAGCCTTGAACAAATATTTATACGCATAACAGTGCCATGTATAAAAATCTAATTCCATAAAGGCCAAATAGAGAATTTAAACATCTTTGTTTTTTTAATGCCAACGGAAACGTAAAAAATGAAAACTGCTTTCGTTCAATTACTTCCACTTAAATCATATGAGACCTTTTTATGCCAAAGAACTCTGAAATTCAGCACAATAAAGCATGGAAGAAGTAAGGCATAAACAATATACTGAACGTGTGAGGCATGATGTTTTCCTCAATATAACTAACTTTCATATGGTTACACCAACAACCAAGTCAGTATTTTCCTAACACAAAGAGAAAATATTCTGTTTCTCCAATCAATGCTCTGACCTTTTCTTACTATAAAGAGCATGCTTGCATTATTCATCTAAGCATACATGCACCACAAAATATATGCAAAACAAATATAGATAACCTTTAGTGTCAAATGTCTAATGATGTAATAATAAAAACAATTTGCAAAGTCCAAATGACTTGCTAAATTAAAATTGCATTGCAGTCACTTAAACTAAACAAAATACTTGGACACTTGTGAGCCACAAAATTTATTATTTTGTAGCAGTATCTCTGCTGAAACCTGAGAAGTATCAGACTATTGGTAAAGCAAGGCATTTTCAGAAAAGGAATTTGTAAAAATACATTTACACTATATGCTTTCATATAAAAAGGCAGTAAGAAATATAATAAAACCTACTGTTTTAGGACTATACCTTCCCTAGCAAATAGTTTTTATCACTTGTACTATTACATACAGTACATTCAGTTTCCTACACAGAAAGTATATTTTCTTGTCCCTGATGTATATTACAATTGGCAGTGACAACAAACTGTTCTATTATCACCACTCATTCTTGCAGCTTATAAAACAGCACCAATTTTACTCAAAAAAGGCTTACTGGTTACATCGTAGTACTTCCTTATAGGAAATATAAGCCCAAAACATCGGAACCAAACGTGTCTTTCCAGAAATACACCAGAATATATGGCTCAGAGTTAAGGGATGAATAACCAGGAGTATTGCATAGTACAGGGATCTCGCCTGTATGAAAAACGCCACCCTTTGATTGCTTCTCACCTTCTGACTCCAAGAATGGACAACAAATTAAACAGGTGCTAATGAATATGAAAGTAGTACACAACTAAATTTACTGGTAGAAAAAACAACAAGAAATTGTACAGTTCTCTCTGGCACAGTGCAAAGTACACATTAAAAAACTGAATACATATGTACAGTGTGTATGTATATTTTTATATATATAGCATGTATTTCCCCGACACATACACATGTTTATATAAAAAGCATGAACACATATATCCATGCCAAACTTAGTAAAGGATGGAATGTTTCAAATACAGATGCATTGTTCCAGTTAAATCAGTCTGTCCCAGAAATGGCTGTTTATACAGCCAATATGCCCTTCCATGAAACAGAACTATGTATTGCCTGCATAAATTGACAATATACCCTACATTTGTCCTCATAACTTACCAAAGGACTGATAATCACACTTTATAAAAGCTTATATTTCTATTTAGCCCTCTCCTCCATAACCCTGCCCTCCCCACGACCAATTCATATGGCTATTCCCTTTATGGAAATCTAGGAAGAATAATCTAGAATAATATACTAGCGTATTACTCTGAATATTACAGTATTCACTACAGACATGAGATCTTCTAGTTTTAATTTTTCTTGCAATATAAAAGTTTACAGCCACCCCTGTAAAAATTAACACCTGATGCTGGTTTGTTTTATTATTTTCCTTTGGGATTCAGCTCGTTTGGTTTTGAATATGAACATGTTGGCTGAAGTCTGTAACACAGGACACACTTTTCAAGATTTGGACAGCACTGTTACCCAACCTGCCCGTCCCCAGTATGATCAACTGTCTTTCCCTGCAAACTTTCTGAAATAGCTCAGAAAATACTAGAATGCAATACAGGCTTTTTTTCCCCCCTCCTCTTTATCCTGAAAGTCTTTTTTTACATTTTTGAGAGCACTTTAAAAAAAAAAAAGATTATTTATATCAGCAAAACAGTTTCAAATACAGGTGATGGCTGTGAACCTGAGAGCTTGGTGTGATACAAACACACAAATTTGTGGTATCCCCACTGGCTAGTACTTTCCTTGTTTAAGTCTTTCAATGTGGTAGCACAACTTTAGGGCAGGCCCCAGCTTCAGTCCCATATATTTCATTATCATATCACTCCTCAGCAAGAGTAGTGCCTTCCCATCAATTTCCTGCAGAAGGAAGAGAATAAACACAACAACATACAACTACTTTAACAAGCTGCATGCTAAAACTGGGAAGTAGATTATATTTGTTTATACTATAGTAAAAATTTATCTACTATATATAAAACAGTAACTTAGTATAATTTGATATTTACAGATGGCCACTGAAATTGAATTTATTCTAGTATTTTTTAAATCTATGTTTAAGGTATTTGGAATGTTAAACAGAATCATAAGTAAGAAAGAAACTGACCAAGTAGCCCTCAAAATTAGTTACCAGCTGGGAAAAAAAAAGTGAATGGGTCAAGGGAAAAAAAAAAAAAAAAAAAGAAGCTGCAAGGGAAGGTCTGTGCAGTTAGAGATTAAATGATCCAAGCACTGAGGCCTTGCACTGAACCTTGGACACAGCTGTGGGAGGATTCTGGCATGCACACACAAACTGTCACAGGGAGGAAGGGGTTATAGACCATCTAAATCTTTGAAATAAGACAGATCTATGTCCAAGTTAAACCAGACAGATTGTTAGGATCAAGACCAAGGACAACTTAGTCAGATCTCAACTGTCTGTTTGAGAAGCTGCTGAAATGTGTCAGTCCTAAGCTTTTAGTAGCATTACATACTGTAGATAGGCAATTAGTTCCTTAAAACACCATAAAGAAAACCATGCTGTCGTATTCTTTTTAATCATAAACCTGACAAAACAAGTGACATGTAGTTTTGTTATATAACTAAGAATAAAACATAAGATAGGAAGCTCCGTTAAAAGTTATTTTGAGTTTTCCTTCCAATCCAGCTTGCTCTGAAATTTAACTGTTAGTAGGAGCTGGTGTAGAATCAGGATGAAATACTACTAAAGAGAAAGCCAGTCTCTTTTTGGAGGGCCACATATACAACAAAATAAGAAAGCAGCTCTTTGCTGAGCAACTTGCCATAGAAAAGCACAGTGAGAAGGAGAGGGTAGATCAAAAACAGCACAGAGGAACTGACACAGTTTGTCTCTCTAAATACAACTTCTAGTTAGATCTTATGAAACCCTACGCACAGTTTTTCAAAACAGATTAGTTCAACATTTCAACTGAATTTTAGTATTAATGGCCAAGTGTAAAGCTAACGAGGCATAACAGCACCTCTACTGTGAGATAATCAGTCTCCAAAACAGACTGGCTTAGAAAGGTGTCATCTAGGTAGGCCAAATGGCCCATACAGTACATGAGAATGCCATCTTCTCCAGAGGTACCAGGGATGACAGGGGTACCTTGGATGTTGGCCATTGGAACGTGGATACTTCCAGTATTTGTGTTATTCCATGTAAGCTAGAAAGCAGTGGGTATTTACTTTAGTCTAACACGACTGGAATACAGCGAAAATACACTGCAGGAGGAGTTTCAGGTGGAAAAATAATTTTCAGCCTCCCTCTAATATACCAGTAGAGTCTATTCTACCTTCAATTGCAAATATAGTGATAGGCATGAAAGCTGTATTTTAAGAGATTAATGCAACACACAGTCTAGTAGAAAAGAATGGATATGCATCTTACATGTCTCCTAAAGAGCTCGGCATGTGGAGCTAGTGCCTGTGGATCAGCTTCTTTCACAAAACGCATTACTTCCTCTATTGACCAGGTGGAAGGATCCTTATTCAATATTCTTGACGGTTCCCTTTTTAGTGAATTCAGATCTGGTCCAGTTGTGGAACTTGCAGCTTTTAGTATAAAAATATTGCGAAAGGAAGAAGCATCACTGGTCTATACAGGGATAACACATTTCATTTTACATAAGACATTCTTAATATTAATATGCAGCTTTTATTATGCACTCTTTGCATATATATTAAAATGAAAGATGCTTTATGTTCCTCCAAGTAATACTGAACTGTTCCATTTGTCTTTCAATGCCTTATATACCCGCAAACATTTACAGCAGCATAAACATTAGCACTGTGACATACCTAGAGGGATTAGTTTGACTTGTACTTGGCTCCTGGGTCCCAAGATGCCATTAATTGGGAATGTGACAAATGCAAGGTAAGCTGTGCAGACAGAGGGAGGGACAGGAGGAAACTCTATACTCATATTTCAGCAACACTGTAATAGTTGATAAGATGCTAAGGAAGTGAGATGCATATAACCAGCCCTCCCCGGTCTGGCTTGCTGCAGGGACCATAACAGCAGGGAGAGAAAGGTGCAGCAGGCAAGAGCAATTCCCTGGCTTGCATCACAGTATTAGTTCTAACAGGCTTAAGCTCTGCATTTGCAGTTACGTTAGCAAGCCTGACGTGCTTGGCAACAGCACAACATTTCACTTCATATGCAAGCTTTTCTATGGCAAAGAACTTCTTTATTCACAACTCACAGACTTTGTATGGTAATAAAAGCCATTACATATTTTGGAAAGTTTAGTTATATAGCATACCTTCAATCCGCCTCTGTATTCGATTCCTACTAACTTCATAGTAACCGCTGCTCCCAGCAGAGCTTAAGGACAGCCTGCGCAGGATTGGGGCTGAATTTGAGGTAGCAGTCACTGGCTGAAGGGAACTTCTGTAGTATGCTGTGCTCCCTGAAGTACGATATTCTGTGGAATTTCGACGGGTCGGGCTTGAAGGATTTACAGAATTAAGTGCAGAATCCATGGAGTCCTCAGAAAATCGGTGTTCTTTGGAAGAGCTGTTTTCTTCTATAGGTAATGTTTCTGCTACACAAAAAGCAAGTATTGATATGTTCAAAGTGACAGACATTTTACCTTTGTTCTTTAAGTTCTTGCTATGTTCTCTTCAAGATACTGACAGACTATAAGCCTGTTAACAAATCTCCTGTGAGGCAATCACTGCTGCTGAATGTTTACCCCTTTTCCTCAAGTAATCATTGAGCTCTTGCTGTATATTTAAAACATTTTTTGTAGTAAAACATTTACTATGTCAAGTTTGAGACAGTTTTCCATAAATCATTTCAGTTCTATTTGTTAAATACAATGAACAGGGAAGTGACAGAGGAAATTCTTTCAGGTAAAATTGTCTGACGTTAATACTGATACATCAAGCAATCTTAGTCAAGCCTTTTCATTATCTTCTGTTAAACATATTATCAAAAAGCTAACCATTAAGAGTGTGTTACTTTATCTTGCAAGAAATTTGTGATATAAATAAAAACTCTCATATTAACTAAAAATTGTTTAATTTGTTCTAAACAGCAGAGGGAATCACTAACTTCATAAACAAAACAAATGGACAATTATCATCTCCAGATCCCAGTACATTCAGACATAGAGGCCACCACTAAAAATTGAACAGGTTACAGGCAAAGCCGCGGAAGGCTATGAGTGCCAGATATGACACACTAACATAACCCGCTTTGACCACAACGCTGTATACGCGTACAACGAGTTCTTTGCACGGGGCAGGGTCTATGAGCACAGACTCTGGAAAGCTAAAGATACTTGTAAATTATTGACCCCACTGAGCAAGTTAAAAAAAACCCCAAGTCTCAGGAAGGAAGCATAACAACATTCCCCTTTTTAATTCTTATCACTTATCAGCTAATTTCTAGTCTGCAAAACACAAACAATGCTTGCTTAGAAGAATCGTGAATTTTTGGAGCCTGTCAATACTGTTTGTAAGCCATATAAGCAGAGTTCAGCGGGTCCCTCTCCCTGTGCCATGAGACAAGTCAGGTTTGCTTGATTTCTGAAAACTCCACTGTCAATTGAATTCAGGTCTGATTGGGAGAAACATGTTATGTGAGAGAAAAAAAAACAACACTCAAATCAATGAGAACATCACTCCATTCTCTAGCAAGCATACATATTTTTCTCTGTTTGCATCAGGCCAATATCTAGCCCAGGAAAGATGTTGGAAGCATGATGTACAAATCTGTACGAAACAAATGCTGCTTTGGCAGGAGAGTTAAGAGCTGGAAAATACAGCTAACAGGTTCACAGAAGTGTAAACCCCACACTACCATCTTGAAAATTACTCTAGTGAAGTTATAAAACATATGCTAGTGAAACAGCATATTCTTTGGGATAAAAACTGGTATGTTCTGCGAAACAAGTTCCTGAAATAAGCTTTTTACTACCCTTCTTATATGACAACTTTCAAGAATTTCTTGGGCAAACACCCAATTATGGCTAAAGGAGGAGTATTTTCCTAAAAAACCCAGTGAGCTTCTCAAGCATGTTTTCAACTTGCTTCATGAGGTCTTAGATTCTCTGCCGAAACCTGTTTAAAAGTGGAGTGCAGTGAAGAACTGTTAGGAGCATTTTGGTCTTCAGACAGCATAATCCTGAAAGGGAACAAAGGCATTCAGACAGCCAGCTCCTTACTTGGTGAATTCAGTAAGGCAAGACCTGCAAGACAACGTAACATCTTTTACCAAACTTGATAGTTGTGGAATAAAGCAGCTTTGATGGACACAAGCCCTTCTCTCTTACGTATACAACCCTCAAAACAACTGCTGCAAAACTTTCTAGTTTGTTAGATTTGAATCACAAAACCAAAGCAGCAGCTACGAGGTTTTCAAAGAAAACAAACAAAGAAGAAAACTAACTTCTTTACATTTGTCAGCTTGAAGTAGTTGCAACAACTTACCAAAATGAAAAACAAAAGCCATCATTCTGTAGAATTTCAGAGAGACTTCAAGAGATGTAGTCAATGATACGCATGATAAAATTAAAGTGTAGCCAAACAAGGGAAAATTAGAACTGTAGAGATTGAAACCACCAACAGAAATCTCAATCCAAGACCAAAACACAGAGGTGATACTTTAAATAGTTAAAGCAGAGCTATATGAAGGAGCTGAAGGTTTAACTGACTGGACCTGTAGATTCAGATTTCAGAAGTCTTGAAAGGTAGAATGAAACAATGGAGACAAAACTCCCCAGCAGAATGTTTCGGCTAGACTATTAAAGCGTATATCAGCCAAATCCATGTAATGTCTTAAGAAAAAAAGTTTTTGTAGTTATAGTAAAAAGCAGAGGTCCCTAATACAGGGTTTTTTAAAATAACAGTTTTATGTAATCTTTGTCAAGATTTCTGAACACACAAAGATTTTAAAAATTGACTATATTATAAAAGAATTTAATTGTGTTTATTCCAATTATATCCCAGATTTCTCTCCGAGGTTATATATCCTAAAGTAAACAATAGTAAATAGGGCTGGGAAAGATTAACTCTGCTTTTTTTCCCAAGATACTGGCATTTGAATTTGTATTACTATAAATTCTCAATTTACATACACAAGGTGGAAAAGCTGGCATATTTCCCAGGGCCATCATCTTTCAGAGAAGGTGTTTCTGTTCAGCAGCTATATTGTCCAATCCAGTTTCCCTTCCATCCGTCTAGCTTCTCTACAAACAAAACACAGCTGCAATCTTGTCGAAAAAGTAGTCAACTGGTATGACAGCTGATGCAAAATCGGTGTCTAGCAAATGGAGCTTTGCAATCCATGGCACAACAAATGACACACTCCCACCTCGACATTTAGAGCAGTTGTGAATAACAGTGGTATGGGAAGAGACAGGAGTTTCCACTGCAGAATGCCTCATCTCTGGGTAGATTAATAAAAGGCCAATAAAAGACCTTATGTTTCAAATGTAAGGATGACAACAGACTGTTTAAACACTGAAGGCCTTAGCAGGAATTGGATGTTTTGTTTTCTTGAAGCTCCTCTGGGAATTAGAAACCAGTTGTTCTGCCTCATACATAACGGGAATGATGTAATTGGCTGCAGCAGTAAGAACACGCTGTTTCCAGGGGGAGGGAGACCGAGTTATTCCCCATTCCCTCCTCCTTTATCTTTCGTAACTTTAAGAAGAAACTGTTTGTGAGCAGGAAAGACAGCAAAATCTGCAAAACGTATCCCTGAGCAGATCAGAAGGAAAATGAGCTGTTTGAAAGATCCTTTCCCACAATTACTCCATTTTGTCTTCAAATGATAATTCAAAACAACTATTTCAAGACAACTATGTCTCAATGGAACCAGAACTTTTTGGGGGCAGATCTTTCTTGCTAACCAACCCATGACTGACCGCTATAAAATTACCTCCAGATTTTCAGCAGAGGACATTGCCCTAATGGGAAACACACAATCCTAGAGAACACTTTGCCTCTTTAAATGCTCAGAGTACAAACTCAAACCTCTGAAACCATGGCAATTTTTTTTTTTTTTTTAATTCAAACAACTGCAGTTTATAATGAACTATAAATCTTAAAATGTATTTTAAGGAGTACATTGACTTCATCTGTAAAAGGGATCCTTTAGCAAACAAGGATTAAAAAGTACCATGTGCACACGTTTACTTTGAGGAAGATTTCTTACAAGACAATGTAGATCTACTCAAACATTCGTTTTCCTCCAATTGAAACAACTTCATTTGAGTATAATTACATGCTCTACAGTTATTAAGTTACCCACCAGAAATATCTGACTTAGATGTACAACATATCCGTGGAATTAAGCCATTACTTCTTTTGGAAAGACACAGAAATCAATAATCAATGCATAATTTTATTTCCTGCTGCTGTTACATGAATATAATAGTGAAAATGCTATACATATATAAAAAAATAAGATGTACCACTTTAAATAAGCTATCATTTTGAACATTTTAATTTTTTATCTTTTTCTGCTTTAACTGTAGTTCTATGACTTTTTAATCTGCACAGAAAAAAAAAAATCATTCTGCCCCAACTGATGCTAATAGACACAAAATGACCCCAGGATCTCCAAGAAGAAGAAGAAAAAAAAAAAATAACATGAAGGAAGAAATAACTAATCTCCATCATATTTTAAAAAAAAAGCCTTTGGAAATGCTGTGCAAATATCTTGCAGGAGCAGAAAGTACGTATCAGATGGGATGAGTCAACATCAACAAGTTGTCATGGCTTAACCAGTTAAGTAGCAAATGCAGAGTAAAAACCCCACATTTTCATAAGTCTCTCTCACTGAGGTTTAAACCTAGATGCTTTTCTTCACATCTGAGGCAGACTAAGACTAGACACGTGTTCAGTTACTGCAGCTGAGCTGCAGCACAGAAGAAGGTGCTATTCATCAGTGAGCTAAATCAATCTAACAGCCAGCCACCACAGGGAGGCTTCACCGCTCCCCTGGCCACGGCTGCATTTTATTCAACCCTTCCTTGTGCTCATCTGAGTCCACGGTGAGCCAGTCCAGAGAAGTAAACTGCAAATGATGCTTTGCTTCACCAAAATATTTCCTGTGCTTTGGCTTACTGGTTCAACTCGTCACCCGGCCTGGGATCCACTGCAGGGACAAGGAGGCAAGGAAAGCAGGAGCAGCACAACTGTCGCTGGCAACGAGCCATAAACTCAGCTGAATTGTATCATCAAGCTACACCCTTTCTCACTTATTGGCCCCAGACTAGAGTTATTAAGACTTGGTTCCAATTTACTGCTAAGTCCATTTCAAGGCAATTGGTTTTCTACTAAACAGCATATATGAACCGGGAGGCTTCATCCGTCACCTATTCGCCTCAGCCTCTTCACAAAAAAGGCTAGCAGGTTTAGGAGAAGGACTGCTGGAACTTGCAGTAGATCTTTCCTAAGCGCAAAATCTGTGCCACTGATCAATAATTAACACACTTAAACCCTGACCTATCAAAGGCTAGAGACAAACCAGACACATACATTGTACTCGGTCCTTTTTGACTGGAAATACTGAAGCCATAAATAATCCTCATATATAATCCCCACATAATGTAATTACCTTCAAATGGATGAGCATCATTTCTGGGAAGCTTAGGGGAGAGAGGAGCAGTATACGGTGGAGAGTCCTGAGAGTATCGTTTAACACTCCTGTTTTCAGGTATTTCTTCTTTTGCTGTGAAGAGGAAAGTCACCACCTATTATTCTAGCATAAAACTGCTCATGGGGAAAGTCCAGGGCAAAAGCAAAGCCATACATCAGCCATTCACCAGGTTACAGTTCAGTTTCTGGTGCCACACAGACTCAGTCAGTTCGATACAAACTTTCAAAGCTGAAGTACAGCTTAGTTTCTACTGTCATCACCCAAATTTTCTGAAAAGAGTTAAAACTAATGACTTTCATACCACAGACAGAACTATAAACATAATTTCTCCATTGGAAAGAGGGGAAAAAAAAAAAAATTTTCTCAGTCAGCACCCGGAAGACAGACTCAGCTACCAGATAGCTGTGAGGAACCTTCACATCCAATATGAATCTTCTGAAATTGCCTGACATCACATTTTTCTCAGCTATGGCTCCTGGTAACCCTTGGGCTGGGACTTGCAATACCATGCCCTGCCAATAACCTGATGTGAGATCTTGCGCAGGTCATTTTATTTCCCCCTCACTCTACATTCCTGGTGCAGCAAAGATACTGGCCTTATATGAAATTGCACAAGCAGCCACCTGCAAAACTCACCTTTTCTACTAGAAGACTGGACTGTATATATTAGAGTGTAACATTTTTGGAGCCACCACTGAGTAAGGTGGGAAGGAAGGACCTTTTACTGGTATGGGAAGGGCTAGACTGAATTCCCTTTCAGGGCAAGCCCCTTCTCATAAGGCAGTATCTTTTTGAAAGTTTATTTTATGATCCGAACATAAATTTAACAAATGAAATGTGAAGTTTTGAGTTTGTCCTTTTAGCAGTATCACAGTGGTGCAATACATATGTTTCCTGGCTTGGCTACACGGAGGAGTTTGCTGAACAAAATGATTTTTGCACATGTGGTATGAGCTATCCCATGCTGTCAAAGCACTACTGCACTGGAACCAATTCACTAAGAACTGAAGTGAATTTGTTTCAATCAATTCACGTCATAGAAAGGCAGGTTAAAAAGTTACATTTCATAAAGTTACCACACTTCTCAACAGTATCAGCACTTGAAAATAACAGTTGTTGTAACAGTACCTGGTTTACTCCTATCATACTCCGCAGGGCTATGTGCACATCCCGTGTAAGGGCTGAAAGGCTGGCTACTAAAGAGATTATCGCACTGCAGGCTGTGGCAGAGTTTCTCCAAGAAGCGCAGGACAAACGATGCGCTGTTTACAGAAGGAAGATTGATGGCGTGCTTCTCCCCATCAAAGGAAGCTGTGAATAAGAAGATGATGTCAAACATCCCCCAAGCATCATGAAGCACAGTAAAACACCATCATTAACTTAGAGGAGAAGCCATCCAATTTGATTTAAACCACACGAGACATAAGAGTAAACAATCATTCATGTAGTTTAACAAATTTACATCCAAAGGACTGATTTCACCTTCCATTAGATGCATGCCAGTTTAAATTTGCTCTATCGGAAATTATTTTAACAAAATAATTTTGGATTCACACCAGCAACTTGCAAGTATTCCTTCATCACCCAAGCCTTACGTGTAATTTCTGTTGTTTGTTTATAAAACAGCATCCTCTCCACCACCTATTTGCAGATCACAGAGAAAAAACCCTTTACAGTACTTGCTAAAAACAACAACAACAACAACAATAACAACAAAAAAGGCAAACAAGTTAAAAATTTTTTCTCTCAGTTTCTAACTGAACTGAGCATACTTGTGGTAACGTGCTGGCATCCATTACCATTGAAATTCTAACTACACAAACTGTTTTGCCATTTGCTATTTTAAAATAGAGGAATCTATCCTGCTGTCAACAGTACGGTGGTCAAGCTCCCATTTATTTCAACAGGAGCTAGGTGGCAGAGATACCACAACAGCCACAAATGGATCTGGTGTCTTTTAAACTGAGTGGTTACAAAAAGCCTAGACATCTGCCTATGTCTTTTACTTGTTGGCCTCCCACCTTGCTCCCCTCCAAACACAGTGTTGCAGCTGATAAGTTTTTTCTTTTCTGTGAAAATTAGTAAGATTTTGAAAAGACTCAATACTACCAGTATACAGATAAATAACTATCATTACATTAGCTGAAACTTTTTGTTACTTCTGATTAGAAAGGCATTACGGCAAAGCAGGAACAAACTTGTAACTTAAGCTTAGGGCCAGAAAGAAGTGGCATAAACATCAGTTTTATACATCAATTTGTCTTCTTGGTTTTCAGCCTGTCATGCAGCTTTCTGTTGTTAACATAAGTTTCCACATGATAAGTAGAGCCTTAAAGGATCACGTTTTGTTGGTAGCAGATGCATTGAAAAAAAAAAAAAAATTAAAAAACCCCACCAAACCAGAAATGACAAGAAAGCCTTTATTCACAGATCTGAATTAAGGAACATTTCCATATTGTGTTCCAAGAGACAGACAAACAAAGACAAAGAAAATGCTCAAGTTTAGCTTATTTTAGGCTTCCTTAGGAAATCAGAAGTGTCAATTACTTACGCTGTGGATGTAAGGAAGCTTCTGATTAAGTTAACTAGCTAGCATCAACAACAATGTGCTACCTCTCTCATCCGCTTTCATGACAGACTGACCTAATGCAAGCGCTTAAAGTTTAAGAGTCAGTACTACAGGGACAAGTCCCGGACCCACGTGTTTCCATGGCCCATTCATTTTTTCCAGGCTCCAACACACAAACGAAATGCTAATGATTCACAGTCCCACATGTGGCTCAGACACAAGGTCCTCTACCTCCTGTTTGGGAAAGGGGTCTCCGAAGGCAAATTTTTGCCTGGAACTCAACCAGTTCTGGAGAGCAAATGGGCTGTGAGACCAAGCACAGCCTGATCGCCTGACAAATTTACTGCAAGGTAGTACTCTGCTACAGCAAAAATTTAAAATGCTTTATAATAGCCTTACGGATCTTCTTATATGACCTTGGGGAAATCACTTATTCTCCACGCCTTAATTTCTCATTTTGAAAAGAAGCATTGAAAATAACAATATTATCTCAGAGTTGTCAGGGGGGTAAAGCAAGAAATAGCTGAGGCAATGTGACTGCCCCAGCAAGATATATCATGGGAAAAATCCACAAATAAAGACTCAGTGCAAACACAGCAGCCTTGTACTCCGAACACCTGAGGGCAACCATAACAACTCCAACCAAGGGTGTGGAATTCAGATTCACAGGCTCAACTGTCCACTCTGCTTGGGGACAACATGAGCCTCTTGCTTCCCAGAGAAATGCTAGGGGAAAAAATAAAAAGGAGTACTTGTGAAGTGCAATAACCTCAAACCTCAGCCTTTAATGACAAATAAACAGGGAATGGAGCTTGCATGTGCAATCCCAGCCCCTGGGATGAAGAGTGATTCTCATTTCTTCACCTTCCATTGTGTAAGGATGTTTTAAATACCAAGTTTAAGCTAGGAAAAAGGCTGAGAGCTAAACTATCAGAGAAGTGTGTTTATCTGATAGTGAAGAAACTCACCCAAGAGTCTGATTTTAATTCTCTGCTTGAGAAGATTTATCTGAGCCTCAGTCTACTTCATCCCACCAAACGCCATAGTCTCTGTGCTACAAGGAGAAAAAAGGGGCTGACACCACCACCACCATTAGTAGGCTTGCTAATCAAGCCTTTAATTTCCTTTCAGTTATATTTGTCTGAATCGAAACCTTATGCATCAAGTAAAAATAAAACAGTTTGTGCTTTTGTTTGAGTAAGAAAAGATGGAAAAAAATCCTAAATTCAATTCCATTCAAAACAATTATTTTCTTTGGCAGTTGAATCAAAAGAACCCGCCAATTATTCATACGTATTCTAGTAAGATTATTTTATCCATGTCCTCATCAGCATACAGTTTCCTCCTATGGCAGGTATAATACACATCATGAAAGTCTATCAGTTCACAAAAAAAAAAAATTAGATTTCTTTGCTTATTCTCTGCTGCAACATTTTTTTTTCTTGCCAGTCTAAACAAAAAACCACACTCCAAAACCACTTTCAAACAAAAACTCTACAAGAAAACACTCACAATTTCATTCTGTAATTCCTCATTTTATTCTACTGTAGCTTCCCTCTTCTTCCTTACTGTGCACATGCTGGCTGTAAG
>JAAGAY010146175.1:35441-90745 GCA_011801015.1 Ardeotis arabs | reverse complement strand
CCAAAAAAGGGGGGGGAAAAAAAAAAAAAAAAAAAAAAAAAGCTGCTCTTAAGTGGTCTTCCTGATGTTTCTATGGAAACGCTACGGTATCGGGATAGAAAGTTAAAATTGGGTTTTAAGCTTTTCATGGCTTTTCTTCCATGAACCCCCCTCCCCCCCAAATCCCTACTTTATATGAAATATGATAAAGAGAATTTCAGGGTTCAGGGCATCGAGCTCCACTGTATCAAGAGCGGTATCGTCTACCTGGAAGCAGTAACGGCTGCAGGATGATTCCTCTCTTTTTTTATATTATCCCTCCCAACGCTCAGTTTGTTTCTTAAGAGAAATAAATATTTTGTTACTTCCTTTTCACGCCTGGCCCCGCAGACATTTCTGTCACCACAAATATTTCCGCTCTTAGCGCCTTTTCCAAATTAACCGTGTTTCCTTGCGCCGTATCCGTTTCCCAACCTTGTTTTTGCTTTTAATTTTAGTCTAGAGTAGCGACGTTTCGCCAAGCCGGTCAGCGCGGACGCTGGCTTCGTTAGCCCCAGCGTAGTTAGCGCGCGATGCTGGAGCTGCAGCCAGAGGTAAGAGTTCAAACGCAGCCCATCGCTGCCGGCTCCTCCGCCGCTGACGTAGAGCCCTTGGCATCAGCCGTCCGGTTTCTCCCGCACCAAGATAATGATTTGCATTGCGGCGCGTTTCACATAAGCGCTGACGACGGTGTCAGGGAAACCGCAACTGCCAATGCCAAGGGGTTAATAAACCAACTACTTGAGATTATTAAGGGCTGTGATTATTTTTTTTTTTTTTTTTAACAGTCCAGGGTAAGTGGAACAAACCTCGGAAGGCGGCAGAGGGAGAAACTACTGCAAGGCAGAAGAATATTGTGACTTGCTAGGTGCCGTGCATCCTTCTAAAGCGGGTTTAGAGCGAGCGACGTGCCATTCCTGTAAATACAGAATTGTGTTTTGTAACACGCTCGAGTACTAAAGCTCTTAGAAAGGACGTATAGCGAGCTGCAGAGTATGCAATGTGCTATTGATTTTATAAAGTCTTCATTTTAGACATAATCCTACACCAGGGCTAACAAAAGAGTGCCCCTTTCACAAAGCTGTCAGTTGAAGGAGAACTCAGGAGGTCTCCTGCTTTGCTGAGCGTCTCTGTCCTTCAGCTACGCATACTGCGGTGTCTTTTGACGCCCCTCTTTGGGAAGCTGGAGTGTTCTCCTGGCCGTTGTGCCGACGGGCGCAGCTTTGGACTCGGGACGCTCTGCCAGAGCGGCGTGTTTGTTACTCCGCCCGGATACTGCAGCCGGGCTGGGTCTTTGGCTTTCCGTTCAAATTCTTTGGACGCCAGCGTGCCTGCTCTCACGTGATGATCTCCTTGCCTGTAAAGAAAGTTGCTCGTTAGGTGGATGCGACGTTCCCAACGATGGCTTCCTGTTCTCTGGTGCCCAAATGGCAGTGCAGTTGTCTCTTCCCAGCCGCTTCGTGCTTATGAGTAGGGTAAGTTCCCATGCTCAGCAGCATCCTTGAGGAATCCTTGTCCGTGCCACGTTGGAAGTACATAGCCTGCCTTTGTGAAGACTACAGCCACAAGCTGGGGAGTTGTGAAACTTCCCTTAAAATTCTTTGCTGACAGGTGAGGTTGAAATCTGGAGGCTGAGTTGTTGGAGCAATCATTAAAAATAAAAGTACCTTCACAGCGAGCACTGAGTTGGTTCTTCCCGTTCACCATCTCTTTAGCGCTGCGGTTCCTTGCAGGAATTCAGTAGCCGTTCTTCGCTAGAGGTGACAGTCTTCCTTGCCGGTGCTACAATAAGACTTGCTTAATCAGCATTGGGATTTTTTTGTAGTAAATCTTTCTAATTTTTTCTTAGTCGCTTGCGTGCTTGGAAGATAAGGATTGTGTGTTGATTGTCCTTCAAGTTTTAGCACGTTTTTTTCACGATGAGAGTTGTAGAACACTGTCCCAGGTTGCCCAGAGAGGTGGTGGATGCCCCATCCCTGGAAACATTCCAGGCCAGGTTGGCCGGGGCTCTGAGCAACCTGATCTGGTTGGGGATGTCCCTGCTCCTGGCCAGGGGGATTGGACTGGATGGGCTTTGAAGGTCCCTTCCCACCCAAACCATTCTGTGATTCTATGAAAGCTGTGATCTTTTGCTCTGAGTCAGATCTTGGATCCTCTCTTTTCTTTGTCTCAAGGTGGAAACAGTGGCTGTAACCATTCGTGGTGTGATCACTGCGCTGAGTTACTGCCTGGCGTTTAGGGGGTGTTAGAAGAGACTTGGGTTCGATGTTCTGATTTCGTTTCCTTGTGAAGCTGGTGTATAACATGGATTTGCATAGTTTCTTCAATGGGGAAGCATCTTTAAATCTGTAGCAAAACTCTGCTACTGCTGTAGCGCCAGTTTTTGAGGAAGGTGTGGGGATTTTTCCTGCAGGAAGAAGATACGGGGTCTTTTAAGGGGTTTTGCCATGTTATTGTTAGACACTGAAGTTGGAGAAGATTTGAGGTCTCCTTTTTTCAGATCTCTTTAGAGGCACTCCGCTTCCTTGTAGCCTTTATTTTGTGGTTCACTTGGTCCCCAGTCGTGCCCTGTTACTGCAGGAGATGTTTACTACTGGCTTCCAACTGTGAAAACTTAAACAGCTTCATAGCCGATGGACCCAAAGACCAAGCAGCATTCCTGGAAAAAAAAGAGACTTTGGGAGATCGAGAGAACAAGTTACATTTGTATGGAAGGCTTCCAAATCCATTGGACATCTTCAGCAGTATACTTCCTGGAGAAGTAGTCGCGTGCTCTGGTGTCTGCTCCAATTAATTGTTGGAGAGCAGCGACTGCCGTAAGCTTCCTCTAGCATGCAAGTGTTGTCTGTAGGTGAAGCGGTTTGAGCTGGTGTCCACCATACGCCGGAAGAATGGACCTCTAAGACTAGAAACCTATTACAGTTCAATATTCTGGAAGCAAAAATATCAGTGGAGAATTAATCTTTGGTTTGTTATTAGGACAAGCTAGACTGGTCGTGGTGCTGCTGGTCAGACCACCTACCGTTGACTGGTCGCGCAAAGCTGGAGGATCTACCTGGAGGTCATGCAAACCTGGAGGATTTATTTGTTCATCGTGTTAATAGATCTAAAGGAAGCGGATGTTTTATTGACCAGAATTGATAGGTAACAGCTAGTTTGTGATCCTCGCTATGAATAGTTGCCTTTGGGGTTATTTGCGGGAGGACATTTCCCACAAGGCTAAGTTTTTTTTGTTTTTTTTTTTTTCTTTTGTGAACGGGATGCAAATGATAGAGCTGTAGGAAATTCATAGCGCTGCTAGCTGCTAATCACAGTTATGAGAACTAAAGACCTGAGTGGAAAATGAAGAATTTATGCTGTTCGTGATGAAGTGCAAGATTACAGATTTCATTCTGTCAAAACAGCATCAGGGTAACAGTATGGGGTTGGCTAAAAATTAGGGAGAGGAAGAAAAAAAAGCTTGCGTGATGCCAGTACCTCAGCCCTCGCGGTGGTGTAAGCTTCTGAAAGAAAATAGAAACCTGAGTATGGTGTTTCCTTTTCCAGAAGGTCCAGTCTCGGTGCCTCTGCTGCCTTGAGGGCTCTACCAGTTTTACATGACATGCCAAGAAAAGTCAAATGTCCCAAATCCTATTAAAACAAACAAAAAAACCCCAAGTCAAGCGCTCCAGCTGGAGCAAATGCAACAAAAGTGCAGTCAGTTAAGCTGTGGTCACTGGTGCTGTCCTGTTTGTGAAACCCTTTGTATCTTTGTCCCCCAAAACACACGGGGAAGCAGGAGAATTAAAATGGAGCACAACAGGGCGTGCAAAGCATGTTGGTCCATGCACGACGTGAATTGTGCGGGCCAAGCAGTGGCTGTAGACACCTCTCGATGATCAGCACGTGCATTTTGATGGCTTCTTTTTGGGGGAAGTACGTAAGTCTGTCCTGCTACCATCTGCCGGGCCCAGCTGAAAAACGAAGGCGGTGTTGCTGGTTTGTTGTGTTGGGTTTGGTGGTTTTTTTTCACCTGAAGCCCAATCCATCCTCCACCGACGGCTTTTCATTAGCTGCGTTAGTAACGACGGGGACGCAGAGCCTGATGGCAGCCTGCGACTTCTCCCGGTGCCCTGAAGCTCAACAGCGTAAGCTGATTGACTCCGTTAGAGCCCCAGTCTCTACCAGCAAATGCAATCAATAAATCTTTGTTGGTAAATAATTGCTATTGAACAGAGTTTTAATATAAATTTATGAGTGGTGTTTTATCACAGCTTGAGGCTACGGCAAGCCGCTGAGTGATGGATTTCAGATACCACTTACATTCATTACATTAACTTTGTAAGTTATTTAAAGCTTGTACACTTAACATTGCTTTTGGCTCGCCATGACCTCCTGGGACTCCACGTAGCATACGCATTACTAATAAAGAGCTGGCGGTGCGCACGGTTCCTCCGTCGGCTTTGTACAGCGACGCGGTTCCTCCAGCAAAACCCGAGAAGTGAAGTTCGCTCACGCCGGTTGAGGTCTTTTTCTCCGGTGCCTCGTTAAAAGCATCAGCTAACGCGGTCTGGTAGGAGACGCGTTCCTCCCTTAGCTGCAGAATTGCAATTTTGGAGGGAAGGTGGTAAGAAATTGAGTTGGAAGTGTGAAATTCTCCTCAGTTTGTGAGGAAATTGGAGGTGTTAAATTCTTAGTGATGAATCTGGAGGCTTTGGGTCAGCTACCCCCATGCAAGATTTCATACAAATTAGGAGAAATAACGTTATCCGATCAATAATAATTTGAGGCAGAGATTATTTAGACCGAAAAAAAAAAAATCAACAGTGTTTTGAAGTTGAAGTTTATTTACTTGGTCCCTTAGTGCACAGCTTGGAGACTAAATGTGATTTTTCCCATGTGCGTGGAGGACGGCGTGGCTGCGACTGGAGACGAGCCCGAGCCACCTCTAAATTGCCTCGGAGGTACCGAAGGTCAGCGGGAACCCGCGTATCTCCTTTCCTCGGCAGAGTATCTGATGTGACTTAAATGTAGACATAATGTGACTGAAGTGAAGGGCTTTTTCTTTTTTTTTAAGTAACATTTCTTGTCATATCTGGGCCATTTTTTTTTTTTTTTTTAAGTTTAGTTAACGTTAAAGTGCATTTATAACTGATCTAAACTCTCGTACTAAGAGCATCTCTCCAGACCGTTCTATATAATTACCGCTGACAAAGTGGTGGTCTCTGGCCTTGGGGGAAAAAAAAACATGGTTTATGTGGGCTTCTCTGCTTCGTAACACTTCAGCTTCTTGTATTCAGAGCAGTTTCCTCTGCAGGTACTGGAAGATATTTTTAATTCTCACAGAACAGGAAAATCTATTCTTTTTGCCCAGGTAGTTCTGAAAGGAAATGGATTGGGACACTTTTTTTTTTTTTTTTTAGTTAGGCACAAGTAGGTGCGTTGTCCATACTTAATGCTGAGGTTTTGGGTTTTTTACAGAATTCGATGTAAAAAGCAAGGTGAAACCACATTGTGAATAATTTTCTTCGTTTAGATCCAAAAATAAAATTGAATAATTCAAAGTAGATAGTAGCAAAACCTCTGTGTAGTAAAAATCATGAAAGTAATGGGGTTTTACTATTTATTGAGTTTCTAATTGCCATGAATTGGAAATTGGGAAGTAATGACATTTTCTTTCTATCAAAGAGACTGTTAAAAGGATATGTAATATCTATATTTTACTTTTTTCAAAACTTAAGGAAAAAAAAAAAAAAAAAAAAAGGCAATGGGGAAAAATCACCGTTGTGATCCTTGCAGCTTTTTCCCCATTAAAAGGTCTGAAGAACAAACCGGCGCGGGGAAACGGTAATTTTTGATCCCCACGGCGCAGCGCTAACTAGAAGTGGGTCCCCCTAAACGCGAGCCGACACGCGGCAGGTGCGGTATGAAAGATGGGAAAGGTGAAGCGACGGATCACCTTCTATAGACAAACAGACACGTCAAAGGCAGGAGCGAGCTTTCATTTTTTTAATAGAAGAAAACAATGGCTCTAACCACTGGGAGACGGTAATTGGGACGTGCGACTCGCGCTCGCAGAAGCTTTTGTAAGAAAGAGTTTCAGAAACCACGTTCTCTTGTAAAAGTTTGAGTTGTGGCAAGGAACAGCGCAAAAAAAAAAGAAATCTGACCCCGAGACGGTCAGAAAGTTTGGAGTTTGTGTGTAATCCAGCCATCTGACGCAAGCTTTTCTTTACGGTCCCATCCACAGATTGCTTTGAATCGCGAAGGGCTGTTCTCTGAAGTTGTATTCAAAGTGCGTGTCCAGGAACAGGCGGTTGTGAACTCAACTTCTCCGCTGGGATTGTCTCTGTGGTTGCAAAAGGAGAGTTGTTAGTTCAGGGGGTTTGTGGCGAGGGACTTCAGCCGGCAGTGCTCCCTTGCAGCCCAGAAGGCCAACCGTATCCTGGGCTAGATCAAGAGGAGCGTGGGCAGCAGGTCGAGGGAGGGGATTCTGCCCCTCTGCTCTGCCCTGGTGAGACCCCACCTGCAGTACTGTGTCCAGCTCTGGAGCCCCCAACATCAGAAGGACATGGACCAGTTGGAGAGGGTCCAGAGGAGGCCACAAAGATGATCAGAGGGCTGGAGCAGCTCTGCTGTGAGGCCAGGCTGAGAGAGCTGGGGCTGCTCAGCCTGGAGAAGAGGAGGCTCCGGGGAGACCTGAGAGCGGCCTCCAAGTGCCCAAAGGGGGCTGCAGGAAGGATGGGGAGAGACTCTTCAGCAGGGCCTGGTGTGACAGGACAAGGGGTGATGGTTTTAAAACAGAGGGAGGTAGATTTAGATTGGATATTAGGAAAAAATTTTTTAGACTGAGGGTGGTGGAGCAGTGTCCCAGGTTGCCCAGAGAGGCGGTGGATGCCCCATCCCTGGAAACATTCCAGGCCAGGTTGGCTGGGGCTCTGAGCGACCTGATCTGGTTGGAGATGTCCCTGCTCCTTGCAGGGGGGTTGGACTGGATGGGCTTTGCAGGTCCCTTCCAACCCAAACCATTCTATGATTGTAAGTTCTGACGTCTGGAATTTGCCTAGCTCTGGAGGACTTCCACTTGTGCAGAAATGCCCCTTGTCCCCACCTGGCTCTGGGATCGAGTCTGCGGAGAGATCGCTCTGTAAAGCTGCAGGTTAATGGGAAAATGGATAGCGTAACTGGCTTTAAGGTTTTTACCTGCTTTAACAAGAACAACTCTGTAGGAGTTGGAAGCACCATGCTTGATAGTGCGTCCTTCTGTCTTCTGTTTTCCCATGTTACTTTAAGTTCCATGGAAAAGGAGAATGAAAATATCATTTTATAAGGATTAGAGAACTTGAAGTTTGTGTTGGTTTAGATTCGTGGTTATGATTTAATGAAATGAATACAAGTGTCTGCTTTTATTGGAACTTGGTCTGTGGAACTCGTGAGTCCCCGTGGTGGTACGGTACGTAGTGTCTCCACCGGGACATTTCAGTAAGGCTTTCAATAACCAAAGTGCTGGATGGCTTCATTAGGAGCTGCCTCCTGGCTCAGTTTTGGAAATTAAAATTTCCTAGTGTCCTGGTTTTGTTTAGTGAGGGGGGGCTACGGCAGCAGCTTCTGTAGGAAACTGCTGGAAGTCGCTCCCCTTTGTTCAGCGGACTCGGCCGGGCCTAGGGCGGACCCGCTGCTGGCCAAGGCCGAGCCAATTGGTAGCAGAATGTTCCCTGATAATGTATTTAAGAAGGGGAAAACAGAAAAAAAGAAAGAGAAGAGAAGATGTGAAGCAGCTGAGCGGGGACAGAGGCCCAGAGGGGGAGGCGGGAGTCTCATGGGCCTTGCACCCCTCACCCTCTGGCCTCCCGCCGGCGGCGACTGGGCCCAACTCGGCCCGGCCCGGCTGCAAAGAGTGGAGAGGAGATGGATGATGTGAGTAAGATGTAAAAAGGATCCTGAGAGGCGTCTGCCAGCCTGTTGTGAGGAGCGGCTGCAGACGCCAAGGTCAGTGCAGAAGGAGGGGGAGCAGTAATGCGGCTCCTGGCCAAGATTCCCCTGCAGCCTGTGGTGATGACCATGGTGGAGCAGGTTGTCTCCCTGCAGCCCGGGGAGCCCACGGAGGAGCAGAGATCCCCCTGCAGCCCGGGGAGGACCCCACGCCGGGGCAGGCGGGTGCCTGAAGGCGGCTGTGGCCCGTGGAGGGCCTGCTGGGGCAGCCGTTCTGGAGGGGCTGCACCCCGTGGAAGAGATGACCCACGCCGGAGCAGTTCCACGAAGGACTGTGGCCCGTGGGACGGACCCCACGCTGGAGCACGGGAGGAATGTGAGGAGTTCTTCCCCTGAGGAGGAAGCAGCGGCGTAAAACAACCCATGATGGACTGACCGTGTCCCCCATTCCCTCTTCCCCCCTGTGCCGCTCGGGGGGGAAGGTGGTAGAGATAATGTTAAGCCTGGGAAGAGGGAGGGGTGGGGAGAGGTTATCTTGTTTCCTGTCTCATTATCCTGCTTTGGTTTAGCAATAAATGAACAGTTTTCCCCAAGTTGAGTCTGTTTTGCCCGCGACGGTAACTTTAAGGATCTCTCCCCGTCCTTATCTCAAACCTCGAGCCATTTTCCTTATATCAGATCTCCCCTGTTCTCTCAGAGGGTGGGGGGAGTGAGAGAGAGACTGCGTAGTCTGGTCCCGATCCGGGCTGAACTCCGACACCTAGGAAGGTCCATTGCTAAAATGTGGCTTGATTTACCGGCTCCGGTGTGCTATGGCACGGTATCTTCTCCTTTTCTAAGTGACTTTCTGTTTTTAAGCTGAGAACGGGTTAATGTGCAGTAGAAGTCCTTGTCCGTTTCAACACCATGGTGACTTTCTATCTCAGCTGTTGATTGTTAGCGTTCATCACTGATGTTCAGGTCGAATACGATTGATTTGTGGAAAGGTGACTCACCTTACCCACTTCCTTTCCTCTCTCGTCACACCTCTTCCAATAAATTCTGGATAATTTAATGAAAAAACTTTGTATTTGCCCTGTTTCCATTTTGCTGCTCTTGCCTGGAATTGGTATCTCTTCTGCTGCAACGGATAACGAAGAGAATTTCCGTTGCAGTGTCACCTTACTGAGAAGGGAATAAAACGTGCTTTTCCCTCGTGGAGAGGACGAGCCTGGCCAACAAGGAATCCCCAGAAACATTCTGAAGGGAGCACAGGCCACGCAGAAGGATCCCCACTCAACTTGAGGCTCATAGTTTCTTTTTTTAGAGGACTAGGAGATGCACTGACGTGGTGTCTTTGTCAACTAGGAATGTGTCACTCTGTGTCACGTTAAAACGTGCTTTCCTGAGGCAAGGAATTCGGTGCCGAAGGATTTTCTCTACCCGTTGGACAAAGCCAGTGCTGATACGGTCTTTTCTGTTTACGTGACTTGCTTTATGAAAGCCACACTTAGAGCTTTTCCTCCTGAATTGCAACCACTGAAGTGGCCAACGGTGAAACCATGCATCGTGGGAGATGCAGTTGAAAATTAGTAACTTGCGGGAGAAATCGTATCGAAACATGTTGGCAATTACATTTCTCTCTTTCTGTGTCTTAGATAGTTGTGCGCTGGCAAAATTGTGTTTCATCTTTTTTTTTTCTTCTCTTTTCCTGTCCCAGGGTATGCTGCTAAAGCGAAGCGGCAAGTCGTTGAATAAAGAGTGGAAGAAGAAATACGTGACGTTGTGCGACAATGGTGTGCTGACCTACCATCCTAGTCTACATGTAAGTACGCCGTGCTCTCTGAGCGTTCAGCAACGTCGGGCCCTGATAAAGCAACGTTGGCAGACTCGTCCTGACGTGTTTTGTTGAGCCCTCTTTGATGGAGGAACTTCTTTCTCTCTCCTCATTCCTCTCCCTCTCAAAAAGGCATAATCTGAAATAAGATTCCCTGGTGCAAGTGTGAGTAGGGTCACGTTCCTTTGCATCCCCTGGAAGTGGGGTTCCCGTGCATCCCAAGAGGCAGCTGAAATGGTTTAAGCCTTTTTTGGTGCTGATGCTTTTACGGACTTGTTGTTGATCCCAGAATTAAAAAACAAGCATTTGATAAGAAAAAGCATCCTAGATGTAGTAAAGAGTGAGGAAAGTTTCTGGTATTTGTCAGTGTGCAGCGATGGTGGTTTATTTGGAAATAATTCTGAGCAGCCTTTTGAAAATGGCGTAGCTATTAAAATACGTGCTATGGAACTTCTTCATGTTAAGGTGTCCATTGTTGTCTCTGCCCAAGGATCCTGTCTGGCCCTCTCTGTGTGTGTAGCACAATCCCACGGTTTTGGAGGTGGAGCACAGTGAACTGACCACCCAGTCATAGAATCACAGAAGGGTTTGGGTGGGAAGGGACCTTCAAAGCCCACCCAGTCCAACCCCCCTGCCAGGAGCAGGGACATCTCCAACCGGATCAGGTTGCTCAGAGCCCCGTCCAACCTGGCCTGGCCATGCCAGCAGGAGGAAAGGTGAGATTTGTCAGAGCTTGTTCCATACCAGAGCGGTCCAAAAGACAGAGCCAATGTGAAGACTCCAGATCTTGAAACTCCATGGGGATTCCCAGCTCTTTTGCATGCTTTGTACTACAGTCAACAGTAAAATACGAAAAACATGGTTTGACCCTCACCAAGATCTTTAGAATCGTATTTGATCTAACATTTTGTCATCATACCACGTATGAAAACCAGAGGATGACCAGTTATAACATCTTCTGGGCCAGTTGTTTCTAAACCTGTTGCTGTCACTTTTAGCTCCTGGGCAATTTTTCATTAAGGAGTGAAAAATCAAGGTTTCCATCACATGCCTTTCTGTAGATGTGCTCTGGGGCTTGTAGACCTGCACGTGGAACTGGCAGGAAACTTCTGCTTTAGATGGGTGATGGCTTAGGACGTGGCCACGCTGATGCCGTACTTGCACCAGCTTGCTGTTCCCCGTCTGCTGATTATTAGTACTTTCTCTGGCTCCACACAAGATTTCGTAGTCTCAGATCCTGCCGTAATAATGCTTTGCTATGGTTTCTGATGTGACTTCCACATCTCTCAAAACTGATTTGAGAAGCTGGATGACAAGTAGCTTCAAGGCATTGGTGCTTTCCATCAGAAATCTTGCCCCCCAGCCCTTGTGTTCTGGAGCAAGGCTTTCTGTGGAGCTGCACAAGTATGTCTGTCCTCTTTGGCCACTCTGTGCGTTTAAATTTCGGGAATTCTACCATGAAGTAGTCCCAAAATACCGGAATTGTATGTTGGCATTGCTCACAGAAGGGAAGCACGGCTACTGCGTGCCTTTGAGGCAGCCCCCGTGGAGCTCCCATCCGAGTTCCTCAGGTTGCGTTGGCCAACTCTGGGTCATCAAGCAAGGAGGAGGCAAGCTGCCATTGTCCGCACCCACGTCCCTTCCTAGCTTTGTGGAAGCGCTCCATTGTTCCCGGCGGTTGCTGTGCGCGTGTTAGTCTTTCGTTGCCTCTCACAGACAATAGAGTACTTCTTCTCCGTAGGCTTCCCTGGAGCTGCTTAGTCTCCCCCAGAGTGAGAATCCATTGAGATTAGAGGTAATTACTTTGAGATTAGAGGTAAATCCATCGGAGATTAGAGAGAATCCATTTAAAGAAGAAGTAATTACTAGCCTGTAATTGTTTCCCTCTATCCCCCACCGTGTCCTCCCACCCCCAAGAAAAAGGTACACGGCTCCGTGTTTCCGTGTGCTCCAACCTCCTCGCCTCGATCGGAGAGGTTTGTACCGTAGTCCTTTTCCCTTGGCAGTGTGTTGGGTGCGTGGTGGTGAGGGACCGTGTCGTACTCGTTCAGGGGCTCCTTGAGACACCTTTGCTGAATCCACTCTCCAGGACCATCCAAGGGTATTGCCAAGTCAGTGGGTTTCCCCCAAAGAGGACAAGGCTCATTTTTCCCAGAGAGAATGTCTCCGTATTGCGGAAATCTGTACTCTCATCCTCCTTGAAAGGACCGGCTACAGAATGAAAGGTTTGGGGTGGGGAGTGAACAACCAAATTATACCTTTTCCTACAGAGACGGTGTCCCGGAAGGGTCAGGCCTGGTTGGCCGGGCAGCGTGTTGAAATGACCGCTGCGTTGCGGCGGCTCAGTGAGGAACCACGAATGCCACCAGCCTGCCGTTGGACACAATAGCTAAATTCATATTCCTTCTTTTCAAGAAAGTGGGGGGAGAGAAAGATGGGGAAAGAAAAATATGTGTACATAAGCACCCCACTGTTTTCTGACTTGGTCACGTCAGATTTTTATCAAGAGCCTCAAACCTTCCCGTCCCTTGGGATGCGGAGAAGCTGTGCCGATAGAAAACGGTGGGGATAATGAGAGGGAACTTTGACCCGCAGGCTTCGGAGTTCACCAGAGCTACCTATTCATCTTAGGCTGCTGGAGTACAGCCGTTGAGCGGATGACTAAAATTCTGGCCGACAAATTCAGTGTCAGCCTCCCCAGGGGGACCCGGGGGAATTTGTCTAGGCGTCTCTTGGCTTTTTAATGGCGGAATGCCACGTGTGAGGGCTCCCGGGATGGATTCAGCGGGATACCTGCTGGGCAGCGTTACGTGCCGCTGCTTTATCTGAGCCTTATCCCGATGAATAGCTGATGATGTTTCGCCGCTGTCTGTCTTCCAGAGGGTTGCCGTCATGCCACAGGTCGGTAGATGACAAAGCTTTAGCGGTGGATGTCCATTTTCTGTTCTTGTATCCCCATCATCGTCTCCGCCCCTCATTTATGGAAAAAAAAAAAAACAAAACAAACAAAAAAAAAAAAGACCAAAAAAAAAAACCAGCACTGACTGAGCGAGCGGCCTATCTGAGCTTGCTCAGAGGTGGCATTAGCAATGTCATTCTGTCCTCAAATGAAGTGAATGTATTTATTTTTTAAAAAGCAAAATTTCAGCCTGGTGAGGAGTCGTATCCAACACTAGGCTGAACTTTGCGGAAGAGCTTCGACAATGTGCGATACGGACATGTCTTCTTGGAAGATGATACAAAACAGAGCCAGTTCACGAGCCTGGAAAATTCTTTGAGATTTGGGGGGACTGAGCTTTCGGATGAGCTTTCTTTGCGTGGCCGTTTCCTCCAGGAAGAGCAGACTTGATGAGAAATAGGAGGCTGTGTTGGTATCTGGAAGTGTTGCAGATCCGTGCACTTTTCTCAGGTCCTGTAATCTGCAGCGATTTTTAGAGCTGCTGTTGAAATTTTGCACCATTATAAATTCTTTAGATTTTCCTGAATAATTTGAAAGCGTGCTTGCAAAAGGAAGTATTCCATCTCTCCTCGTTTTTAGAACGCCGTGCTAGCTGGGCCATGCGTGGCCCGTCGGCAGCCGAGCCGGGCGTTGCTCCAGCCGAGGGAGCGGCGCTCGCCATCACGGCTCGAATAACCGCCTCCAGACATCGTCTCAGCTCAGCCTTTTTTCCAGGGTTGTGTTACCTCAGGCTGTTTAATAGCTCCGAAGCGTATTGTTTGTGTTGCTTTAATAGAAATATTCATGCTCTTATATATATTTCTGAAATGCCATCGTGTATGCCTGGTTTTTTTGCTCCGAAGGAATGTAAAGCTGAATATTGACTGGCTCCGAAAGCCCTTCTCGCTGGCCTTTCCTGCGATCCTCAGATCGGGCTGTGGTAAACACACATTAGAACTGACAAAAAGGGTACGCAGACGTTGTTTTTCACAGAAGATGTAGCTCTGCCTCCTAAAAGAGCGGCGATCGAAGCCGATCCTACAGAGCGAAAATGAGGATACAGTCCGAGCGACGACGAGGTTAAGCGTGTCTGAAGCTCGTGAGCGTTTTTATTGTAGTTATTTATCCGTTAATACGCCTAAAACATTGGTTAAAAGAGAAAAACTGAACGGTAGGAACAGTTACACAATGTGTGTGTGGTAATTGCTTATTACAGCTGATGAGTTGGTGCCGTATTTTCTCCCCTCGCCGCAACCGGCGCTCTTTCTGGAAGCCTTTTCGCGTTCAGAGCGACGTTCTCCTTTCTAACACTCTCGACTTCCATTTGACAGAGCTTTCCCGTCTCGGTTTTAGCATGCTTCGCTGTGAATTTACACTGCTTCTCGGGATAGCTCGAGGGTAACCGGCCTTTGTGGAAAAAATAAGTGTTAATCATGCTGCTGTATTTATTTTTTTTTTAAAGATACCAAACGTAAAACACATAACCTATAATGTTTTAAAAGTAGAAGAGGCTTTTATAAGGTGCTGTAGCTGTACAGATCACTCCTTCACTTCATAGCTTCCTGGAAAACTTCGTTGTTATGGTAAAGACCTAACAGAGTGAAGATAAATTTGGGAGAAAAACTTAAAAACAGATGAGGAAAATAGAAGCTAAAATGTGTTTGCAGCCCTTAAGTGAGACCTATCATTTGAGATAGCTGTCAAGGCTAATTATTTCCCACCTTCCTGGCTTTGTGGCTTTTCAAACTATTGAAATATTTTTGCCAGAAAGTGCCATGGCACCTGCTCTGCTCGTGAAAACCAGATTGTTGTTACTGAGGGTCAGCAACCCCCCCTCTGAAATATTCCTCAGATCTGGAATCCCGGTCGGTGGGGAAGGAGAGAAGACTGATTATTGACAGGAACTTGGTACAACCGCTTCCATGACCTGTTACAGGTCACCAAATGCACCAACGAGGCGAACGCAAAGCGTTTTTAGTTTCAAGTCCGTTCGTTTCGGCGGGCACGACGAGATTTGTCCCATCGTTAGCGGAGGACGTTGTAGCGACCACAGTAGTGCTGCTGCGGAGCTGCGCACACTTGTAGTAGGTAGTAAGGAGCAGCAAACATACATTTCGGTGTCGTGTCTGCTCCCTCTTCGATAAAGCAGAGAAAATATTTGGTATTTAAATGGCCAAAGCCAAGCTTGTTAATTAGTCGCCAGGTTTTATAAAATCAGAGCTTCCTGTCCAGCAGAGCTGGCTGCTGGGGGTGTAAGTGCTTCATCAATTACTCAGGCTGGTAAAACTCTGATCTGTCTTTTACAGCGGTGCCTCTCACAAAGCCTGAGCGCGAAGTGAAGTGCAGATGGAAGAAATTTTCAGGAAATTTTATGAAAATGAGTGATCCGTTTAAAAAAACCCAACATTTTGTGAAACTGCTTTTGCATTGAAAGCGTTGCCCTGACTTCCTCCCCTGCCACGCTGATGGAACCGATTAACACCGTGGTACGGATGTAGTCAGTGCTTTTTATTACTGAAATTGCACGTTCTTGATTCCCAGTGTGAATAAAGCGGATTGGAGATGACCGTCTTTTTGTCGGGACCGAGCGCTTTAGGGTGATCAGTGTTTTCCAGAACGTGTTTTCATTCCTACGTTCTCCTCAGAAAAATAACATTTCATGGCTTTTCTTGAGATTAACTGTATATTATGAAGCCGAGTGATGTTATGTTCGTGTTGATGGCTAATTTAACAGGAACATTTGACGAATAAATTCCACTGTGGCTCATAACCTCATGGGAGGTTTGTTGCTGAGGTCCTTCCCGGAGACGGAGGGGAGAGAGGAGTTGCGGACTTTTTTGTTTTTTTCTTAGGTGTGCCCGTGGCCCCAAATGGAAACCAATCAAGGAGCGATTTATGTTCATTAAGCGCTTGTCAAAACTGAAAAATTTTCTAATCAACAGCAATCTAGCCGCGGCCCCTGGATGGCTGGGAGTGTCGCCTCCGCAGCATCGGCTATTTGCCTGTTACAACTCTAGGCTAGAAATCCGCTGATGATTACATTAGGCTAAGCTGCGAAGTAAATGAACCGTGTCTTATTTAGGTGCAACTAGCTTCGGCGTAGTCCTGCCCCGCAGGGCACTTTATAGCGTTTTATGGCTTTAAAATTAGTGTGGCTTCCCATTTGCTGCGGGGTGCTGCCTGTTATGCCTTTGAACTCAATAAGCAAAGGGAAGGGGGCCTTTTGTTTTTTGGTTGGTTTTGTTTTTTGGTTTTTTTTTTTCCCTCCCCTCCCTTTTCTTCTTTTTGCAGTTTAGCAATTTTGTTTTGCATCTTTTCCAGACGGCGTTTTGCAATAAAAATGTCTGACTGCCACGGAGAGGCACAAAAGTCAGGCCTCCATCCATTCACTGGTCTGCCAAGGGTTTGGGGCTTTGGGTCTGGGTTTGGAGGAAGAGGTTGGGGTTTTGTTTTTCGGAGGCGGTTGTTGTTGAGCGTGAACAATAGGTTTTGTGGGTCCAATAGGTCAGCTCACGAAATCGGAATTGTGTTTTGAAAAATATGCCACCCCTAATCTTTAAAATCTCATCCAGAGGTGCAGCCATGAAGTTCCTTTTCCATAATAATTTTTATGTCACCTCAGATCAGGAAACATTATCTCAGTCTCAGCAAGCTAAGCCATAGAAGTGTTTTGTCCAGTTGAACGGTGGGGAAAAACTGCCGCAAAATGAAGGTGTTTTTCTCAGAAGTAAACCAGGGACAGATCTCGGAAGGATCCTGGGCCTGGACCGGTTCCTAGTGTTGGAAAAAGAGGTGGCTTCTGAGAGATTTTAATAGCTCAGAATGAGAACAAGTGTGATATTTCTTCCTCCTGTACAATTATAGATGTGGAAGGGCACTGGTCTCGGAGAGTCTGTCTCGTTTGGTTTGTGTGCTGGAGAAGGGTGGCAGTGGGACAAGCACGTGGCGGAAGAACCACATGGAGAGGCTCCCTAAGGAGGGAGCAGATATTTTTTTTAATGTTGACATTATGACACTTGGCAATCCTGAGATGAGTGGTTTTGCTGTGAGCTTTGAGTCCCATTCACCTAGTGCCACGATGTAAAAACCAGAACTCCAGTGAAGGGGTTTCTGTCTGAGGGCCACCTCGGCCCAGCCGCAGGAGGCCCTCGTTGTTGTCTTCTACAGCTTGATCCTTCTGTAGAAGGAGAGACTTCTGTAGAAGTCTCTCGGGGAGAGGCTGTTCAGTAGGGCCTGTTGTGATAGGACAAGGTGTAATGGTTTTAAAATAGAGGGGGGTAGATTTAGAGTGGACATTAGGAAAAAATTTTTCACCATGAGAGTTGTAGAGCACTGGAACAGGTTGCCCAGAGAGGTGGTGGATGCCCCATCCCTGGAAACATTCCAGGCCAGGTTGGCCGGGGCTCTGAGCAACCTGATCTGGTTGGAGATGTCCCTGCTCCTTGCAGGGGGGTTGGACTGGATGGGCTTTGAAGGTCCCTTCCAGCTCTAACCATTCTATGATTCTATGATTCTGTCCTCTTGGTGAGGTGTCTTGGCCAAGAAGACTGGGTTGCCTTTTCACTGCACTCCTAGGACAGAAGCCCAGCCCAGAGCAGTTCGATCAGAAAGAGTCCAACTTGGTCTTCTCTTGCTGGCGGAGCAGAACTGAACGTGCCTGCCCTCTTGGCTGCTCTGATGCAGCCAAAACCTGATGGAGTAAAATGGTTCAGCTCTCCTTCTTCACGTGCTTATTTTCCGTTACCTTGGAAAATATTTCACGGTTGCGCAAATCGAGAGGGAAACAACTGCCTGAGGGACAGGGGGGTTTGTGCTCCCACTTTGCATGCAGGCAGCTATACGAAAAAGCGTGGGGATTTAGCTCTCAAGGTACTAATTAATAAATATTCTATTCAGTACCTCAGCATTCGTGCACGTTTTCTTGCTTAGCGCACTGATCGTGAAATACTATGGTTTTGAAATACAAGCTAGGTAGTAGAAAGGCTTCTTTTTGTGTGTGTATGACAAGGATGACCATCTCCGTGCATCAGAGACATTTGAAAATCCTCAAGCTATCAAATATTATTGATATAAATCAAATATTTTTCATATCCACAGTGTTAACATACCTACCGTGGGCCACGTCTGTAACTGAAGGAGCGTTCTGGGGAGGAACCATGCAGCCACGTGCTTTGTGGTCCTTCACTGAAGTATTTGAGATAACTGTGGTAGGCTAAGATGATGTGCGTTTGAGTCACAGCTTCATGGAAGCAGCAGCCGGTGCTTTCTTCTGCCTTTCTCTCAGTCGGATCCATGTGTCCTTCCTTCCCTGAAAGGAGCCAAGCAGGCAGCAGCAGCCGTGGAAGAAGAGATGTTTGCCTGTTGTCTTCAATCTTCTCGCTGGGAGAAAGTAGGCAGCTAGCTGGAAGCATCACCTAGCCTGGGTTCAGCTGGTGGCCCTTAGTGGAGTGTCTTCTCCAGCTCTGAGGGCCATCAGAAGTCATTGTGCTGCATGGCAGCAAGTTTAACATCCACTGGCGCTGAAAACAAAAGGGGTCCCTCAGAACAGCGGTGGTTTTGGTAGGTCTGCTTAGAAATCATCGTACCCGTTGGCTCAATTTGCATGTGTGAAAGGCTTCTGCTCAGTTAATTGTTTAAATTAATTTCGGCTGTTGTAAACGGAGAGCTGCGTTAAGAGCAGAACTGAAGTAATTTTACCTCACATTACTCTGTGTCACGGCACGTCGTTTCTTTCTTACTCAAGGCAATTCATTTTGCGGCGCTGTCAAGTAAGGTATTGTGTCCTCCTCGGTCAATGCCGCTTTTACGATTTTCGCTGATATTTTAACAGTTTATTTAGTCCTCTAGATAATGGTCAATGGCCTTGAGTAGTCAAATTAACACCTCGGCAGCGCTATCTCTGAGCAAACCGCTAACGGTAACCTCGGGATGAAAAGCGCTGAGAATCGATACAGCGAGCGTATTTTTAGGGATTATTGATTGATTGATGCGTTCCGGCCTTAACTGGAAGAGGCAGCATTGCCCCACAGCTGACTAAGATGAAGTTGCCAGTTACTGGTAACTGCAGGCCATTACCTGCGTGGTATTTCACGAGCTTGGAGATGAGATTGAGACCTTTTATAGTCCTGAGCTGAAGAAACCGTGTCCGTAATGCCCACCCAGCTGCGGAAAGCGCTGCCGTCTTCGGCTCTTACCAACCGTCGTGGCGAGAATTGGAGACGCCGTTGATTTGATTCGGCGCTGCCCGTTATTCCTGTAGGGATCCATTTGGGACAAGCGAGGCCCTCGTGGCTCGTCTCCCCCCCATCCCACCTCGGAAGGCGGGAGCCGCGTTGAGCTGCGCGGCTGTGGGTGAGCCCGGAGCCCTGGGTCTCAACTCGCGATTGCTAGCAGGTTTCTCTCATTGCACCTCATTTGCATCTGGGACATCAATTAGCATGTTTGTTGAGGCTAATTGAATGAAACTCAATCATAGCTCTTAATTGCTTGACTATGTGAAAAGAAATCACATTAATGCAGCTAATTAAGTGTATGGCAATAGATGCAACATAATTAGGAGCGAAATGTAAAAAACAAGCGGCGGCGGGGGTGCGGGGGACTGGGGCGCTGGCTCCTCTTATCCACGCGTTTGGGGAGGGTTCCCTTTGCTGCTTACTTCTCATATTTTATTTTTTTTTTCCCTGTGTTGTTGAAGGATGAACATGGACAAGTCGAGAAGCAAAATGCAAATGGCTTTGCAATTACTACTTTTTCAAGCTGTTGAGGGGCAGAAGATGGCACTTCTGGGGTGGCCCGCTGTTGAGTGGGCTCCAGGGACTTGTTAAGTGCTGTTTAAAAGTACTTGGCTTTGAATTACCCTCATGCCTTGTTAAAGGGGTTGGTTTTTTTCCCCCTTTTTTCTCGGATCAGCGTTTTCTACAACTCACATCTAGGGGAGTGATATCTGTAACATTTGCATATCAAAATCAGCCGTGCTGTCTTCTCTTCAACGCAGCGTATTCCAGATGACAGCCAGCCCCTCATCTGCTCTAATCTGATCAAACCCTTCTGACGCCGCGACGTTAGTTCGTCGTCTTTAACTTTTATTCCCCAAGTGCGGATCTGAAGGAGGAGCGCGCGTCGGGGGCGGATGCTCCGCCGGCTGGAAACGCGGCGCTGGCCTCTCCTCCTCGGGGGAACGCGGAGATTATGGCCACGCATCTCGCACACGATGAAAGAGGCTTTTATTATTTACGTTTGATATATCCCTATAAATATTTAAGCTGACATTAATACCTTTGTGGCATCTGTTGTGTTTGGGCACGTTCGTATAATAACGGCGTGGCTACAGCGCGCTCGTTTTGTGTTTGCCAACACTCCCTCACCCTCTCGAAGGGTTTATAGCTCACCTAAGCCTGGCTTGCTCTCAATTAAAAGGGCTTTAATAACGCCCTGTCACACAAGTCGGCAGGGTAGCAGGGAACTCGTACGCGCTGCTCCTCTGAAGAATTTGGAATAAACACCGCCACCTCAGATGTAAACGGAGTAGGGTGGTGGCCGTACGTGAAATAAAACGTCTCTGTTCAGAAGAGCGCACGCTGGGGTTTAGTCGCTCTCTGATTAAGCCTCACTTTAGAGCCCATAAGCAAGAAATGCTCAATTATGTTCTGCTTATTGTATTTTAATTTGACGCCGAACAGGAAAGTTACGCCAACTTGATAATTTATGGATGAAACAGTTGTGCTCGTTTTCATTCACTAGGTGTTAGATAAATTTTTATTAACGGATTGCCGTTGTTTCTGTCGGCAGCAGAGCTCCGTGTCCTCACCACGCGGATTCTTCAGACCCCCCTTTCCCCTGTTAATTCTCAAACAGGGGAGCTGTGATGGCTTGTTTGGGTTCTTATCGCAGATTCATGTCAGCCGTGAAGAAACGAATGCCGGTCCGGTCGTGGGGTTTTGATGTGTTTTGAGCAGAAGGTGTCATTTGTGTTGTAAAAGCTGTCCGAGCCCAGATCTTTTCCCAGTCTTCAGTTCGAGTTGCTGGTTTCCCCCTGGGTACGTATACCCAGATGCATTTCTGCACAATGCTCTTGTCCCTTTTCACTCTTGATTTTGCTATCCCGTGCTCCCGTCTCGCATGTCCTCTCGTAAGATACGACCTCTTTTGTTTCCCGCAGTGTCCTCATAGTTGTTTTAGTTGGTTTTTTTTCTGGGACGCGAGTAACCATAACCTCGTGTACCAGGAGATGAACGCTTTGGTGTCTTCTATACCGGCTTTAACATTCCCCATCTCTACTGGAAATACCTCTTCTGACGTATCTCAGAATATCTCGGCCTCGGTGGCTGTCTCACCTTAATGAATTGTCACGTAGCCCCCCGATGAAGACACCCATGTCTCTTTGCTTTCCTGTTTTCATATGAAGCCACCCACAGATAATTTAGGGAAAGTCTTTGAGTGAGAAAGCAAAATCTCAAGAGCCTGTTTTTCCAGAAGCTATTTGCAGTTCAAAGACCTTTCTCATGGATTTCTCGGGAAGTGGTGGTCTGGCTCCAGTCAGTCTTTCCACAGCTGACTGGGTTTGTCTGCCTGTTTCCTCTTTGTCAGCTTTCCAAAGAGGAATTAGGAAAAGCCTTTTTCACTTCTGGCTTCCAGCTTTTAGCGTGTTTACTCTAATCAGACACCATTTGCATAATTATTTGCCTTCTAGGATTTATTTTGTGTGTGTGGAGGGGGGATCGTACTCTAAGGAAACAAGGTTGTCATGGCAGAAGCCTTACCAGTCAGCGCCTTTTCAAAACTTTTGTGCCTGCTGACCAACTTCAGACAAATTTGAGGGAGAAAGAGATAAGAGCGTAAAACGTTGACCAAGAGGAGAGACAAGTAAGCGTGCTCATGAGGGATGGTCAGCCTTGTTTTCTTCTTCTGTTTGGGACCTGCTAGCTGGTGACCTCCTACATGGGGCTCGGAACCAGCCATGGGATGAGTTGCCTCTTACCCAATTGGTAGTTGGAGGATGTATTAGAAAGCTCCGGACTTTTTTTGGGAGTATTTGTAGTGAGAAGCATGGAAGGGATTATCAAGAAAATGGAAGGAAGGGGAAAACCATGTGGTAGATGCTGGTAGATGATGTAGGACAGAAGTCATAGAATCATTAGGGTTGGAAGGGACCTTTGAAGGCCACCCACTCCAACCCCCCTGCAAGGAGCAGGGACATCTCCAACCAGATCAGGTCACTCAGAGCCCCGTCCAACCTGGCCTTGAATGTTTGCAGGGATGGGGCATCCACCGCCTCTCTGGGCAACCTTGGCCAGTGTTCTACCACCCAAGTCTTACGCAACCAGGTTTCATTAGTTCTCTTGCTTACAGAACTACCTGTTTGATATTGGGTTTTGGTTTTGTTTTTTTTTTTCCCCTCTTACCAGGACTACATGCAGAACGTTCACGGGAAGGAAATCGACTTGCTGAGAACCACTGTGAAAGTCCCCGGGAAGAGGCCACCCCGAGCTACGTCAGCTTGCGCGCCCATTTCCAGTCCCAAAACAAACGGCCTCTCCAAGGACATGAGCAGTTTACACATCTCGCCGAATTCAGGTAAGGGAAGGGGAAAAAAGGGAAGGGGAAAAAAGGGAAGGACTGCGTTTCCAGATGCCTGTGGACAATTGTCATGTACCACTGGGGTGGGGATGATACCTGGTGATGACTTATGAATCCAAATAACTGCTGATGTGTAACTTTTTAAGCCCTGACTGCTGATCTGTCATCCATTAGATTTTCTAAGTTTCTGAGTAACTTTCAACATCCATCTTTTTATACTTGTTACCTTATATTTGCTGAAACCCTACAGAATTTCACAGAAATTAACGTTTTTGAAGAATTGATGCTGCCTTGCAACTCATCTCTTAAGTCTAGTACTTTGGAAAACCAGGAGATTTTTGAAAGAGCTTTTTGTGGCTTCCTGGTGGGATCTTTCCACCTTTAGAAGGATGCCTAATTTCAGACTTCCCAACAGTAACATCCTTCTGTAGAAAGCTATTTTAGTTGGTTTATGGAAGTAGTTTATAGCTCCTTGCGAGCTCTAAACAAAGACGTTTATTGTTCACTGGAGCGCTTGTCCGTACGGCTAAGCGGATTTCTCAAATTGCATTAAGGAAAAACATTTGAGCCGATTTGTCTTGTAAAATGCACAGCTTATACGAAACTCGTAACGGTGTAGTGTTGGTACGGAAGGTTTGTCAGCACGTTTGGGATGACGTCTGTAAAGCCCCGAGTGCCTTTTGCGTTTATGATTAATGTAGACGCCTCCAGTAGACATCCCTGGAGATCTTGCGTGGTGTGTGAGATTCGTTTGGCCTGGGACCTTCATCAGAGTCTTTGTCAAGGTGTAACCTACCCCTCGAGAGGCACAGAGCTGGCGCTGGCACTGGAAGAGTTCGTAGGAGAGAATTAGGAAATGGTTCGTGGTTGGTTTGGTTTTTGCAGTTTACTTTTTCATTTAGATGACTTGAGGTTTTATCCCTCAAATGCTGGAAAACAGCTCTGCTTTTAGATAACATTGCTTAGAAACGCTGAAAGACTTCTCTGCTGTTGATGCCTGGTTGCCCCAGCTCAAGAGATCTACTGTGGGTTGAGTCTTAACATAGTTAACGCCCTCCTAATGTACAAAAGAGTTGTGTCCAAGGGAAGCTGAACCCCATTTCTCTCTCGTCACCCACTTGAACACCTTCATGTCCCCTCTCGCCCAGCTGGGACGCTGTGCTGATCCTTCCTTCATTCTGAGCAAGTTCTTGACCTGCTTATCTCTGCACGGCGCTCTTCCCGTAGATACGGCAAGGGTTGATGTCTTAATTTTGTTATCCCTGGAGCTGGCTGGAAGCGGAACGGTTGTGAAGCCCGTCTCTGTAAGGTTGTATTTCATTGGCTGAGCTGCATACGCAGCGAGCGGTTTCGGACTCGCAGCGGTATTTTTTTCCCTTGCAGCCATTGCTTCTGAAATTCAGGTTGGTACATTCAGTGCGTCACCAGCCGCGACGTCTCTTCTTCTCTTTTCCTGGTGAGGTTTCTGTACACGGATCCGCTGTGCGGAGGAGGTTTGGACCAGACGCAGAAAATACCCTACATTCTCACTGCTTCACCTGTTCTCTCTTCCCCAAAACAGTTTGGTTTTCTGTTCTTCTGTGCTCTTGCCAGCGCAGACTTGGTGCCTGAAGCAGAGTGATGTTCACCGTGGTTGGACGTGAGGACGGTATTTCATTTAAGCGTTTGATGTCGTCAGGAACAGAGTAATTTTCCTTCTGTTATCAGTGTACAGGTTACTGAAAAAGCTAAGATGTTAAAAGAATACCGCTGCTCAATTGAAATGGCACATGTCAGATTGCCCCTGGAAATAGAATTCGTCGTCTTTGCTTATACCTGGTGATAGCCAGGCCCTCTGAATGCGTTTCTGGGCTCACATTACCTATTTTCCGCTCACTTGTGCTCCTAGAAATGTCTGAACTTGTTTCATTCAAACATGAAAAAAAAGTCAGTGCATTTTTATTGTTGGAAGAGTAGAAGTAGTCATCTCACAGGAGACCCTTGGGGGATAGCTTTTGTCTCCTAGTTCCCACTTGGTTTCTGCAGGGGTGGTCACTGGTACCTTGTGTCTCTGCGAGGCAGAGCTTCCTGCTAGAAGACACACGTAACAGTGTCCATGAAAGAGCTCAGAACTTCCTTCAGCTTCTCTTCTAATCCCCACCAGGGTCTGTGAGGCCTGAGCTCTTCCTTCTTCTCGATGCCTTCCTTCTCTAAAGCTTTCTTGGACCTAAGTCCAAACACGTCTAGTCTTTCTCCCACGTGCTTAAGTGTGGTGAAGACCTTGCCCAAGGTGTTTCCCGTAGCGTTGCTGTGAGAAGAACAGAAGGAAATAGAATTAGAAGCATGGGCAGCAGGTTGAGGGAGATTATTCTCCTCATCTGCTCTTGTGAAACGCGTCCCTGCAGCACTGCATCCAGCTCTGGAGCTCCCAACATCAGAAGGACATGGACCAGCTGGAGAGGGCACAGAGGAGGCCACGCAGATGATCAGAGGACTGGAGCAGCTCTGCTGTGAGGCCAGGCTGAGAGAGCTGGGGCTGCTCAGCCTGGAGAAGAGGAGGCTCCGGGGAGACCTGAGAGCGGCCTTCCAGTGCCTCAAGGGGGCTGCAGGAAAGGTGGGGAGAGACTCTTCAGCAGGGCCTGGTGTGACAGGACAAGGGGGAATGGTTTTAAAATAGAGGGAGGTAGATTCAGACTGGACATGAGGAAGAAATTTTTTATGCTCAGGGTGGTGGAGCACTGGCCCAGGTTGCCCAGAGAGGTGGTGGATGCCCCATCCCTGGAAACATCCCAGGCCAGGTTGGCCGGGGCTCTGAGCAACCTGATCTGGTTGGAGATGTCCCTGCTCCTTGCAGGGGGCTTGGACTGGGTGACCTTTTAAGGTGCCTTCCAACCCAAACCATTCAATGCTTTGTGAGACTTCTTGTCGGAACAAGATTGTTTATCTGGTTTTAAAGACTGTTTGATAAGCAGACATAAAATAACCATCTCTCGGTGACAGGTATCCTCAGCTGTCAGTGTGTTTCCATCCCAAACATCTGGAAGCAGCTGTCGCTGGGAAATAATCATCTTAACAACAAAAACCAAGTTCCAGTCCTTCCTGAGAGTTTCCATTTCAGAGGTGTAAAAAAAGAATCACGACCTCTATGAGAATATAGGATGAATAAAACTCAAGATGACTCTTTCCTGCTGGGTTTCCACACTGACAGAAGAGCTGGGGAAAATACTTTTCCCTTGATGTGTGTGGTCATGGTAGGACCGTAACCAAACTGGGAGCGAAACAGCAGTGGGAAACAGACAGATGAGTAGAAGGTGAGGCTGTTTCTGCTCTTGCAAAGCCAGACACCTTGTCTGGAAAAAGGTTGACATTTCTCCCCTAGAAGTGTTGCCATGACATCTTCAAAGTGGCAAGCTGGTCTCTGGGCTTTCTTGGGTTCTTGGTGGTGCAATTTGGGGTTTCTCCTGTAAGAACTGGGATTCTGTGTGACCACTTCTCCCAACGTGATACAGAGAGGTGATGACTTTAACTGTGACTTTATGAAAGTTCCTCGTACTTCCATGCTAACTTGGTAGAAATCTCCAAATTGGGAGCAATGGAAGTTTGTTCCTTTTAATCTAAAGTTATGATACTTTAGCGATATCTTAAATCAAAGTTGTTGAACGGTGCTTAAGTAACTTAAATTTCAATTAAAGTTCCATGGCAGTGGACATCATTCTGTTGGTGTCTCTCAGTTGGAAGTGCTTTGGAAATGGGTAGCTTTTGGGCTGGCTCAGTTCCAACTTTATCTAACAGTTGGTAGCGTCTTGCGGCGATGTCGTAAGGGCCAGCAGCCCTGGAAATCGGCCACTGGCCAAGTCTCTCTGCCTTTTAGAAGCTGGCTCAGTCCTTGGTGACTTTGGAGCAGGAGAGGGTCTGGATTGGAGTTACTCCCGAGTTGGGTTGGAGTTGATCTGGTGACCTAAAGGTGAACTGAGTCCTGAAATCTCTCCCAGGAGCCATTTATTCCTTCTCCTCTACAAACAACCCGAAGCCTGAGCAGCAGCAAGAGCCACTGATGTAGAAAGTTCACATCTAAAAATAGCTTATGGTGTAGAGATAAATTGTTTCCTGATTAACACTTCATTTAAATAATTTGGTGCTATTAAATTTACTTACAGTAGTGACTGTACAGTATGCGAAGTATCCGAAAACGTGTGAGCTCCGGAGCCATCGTTAAGGACGCTGAAGGTTGTCATCCGCTAACTGTATGTGACATTTCAGACGTGTTCTGAGAACGACGTCTTCATATTTTTATAAATGTGAGCTTTCTATCTGGTATTAATTGTGATCATCTATCAAACCAGCGCTGTGGTCGTTAAGTAATCTTCTTTTTACACCGAAGTGCCTGGAATCAGGCTGAGTTGGAATGGACTGCCTTCCAGATTTTTCTTCTAAAAAGGCAGAGAATTGATGTTTCAATTAGACTGGTACACCTTCAAAGTGAGATTTCTGACACGGTGTCTTTAGATTCTAATACCTGGCTAATAATTCTGTCCTTTAACCGCTGCATTTTTTTTACATTTTAAGCCTAGCTTATGTCTGCAACTCTCCCTGTCACACTGGGTAGCCGTTTCCCACGATTTCTGAATTAATCGCTGCTGAGTCCGGAGAGCACCGGTGCCCTCTGAAGTGTGGCGTGCCGTACGCGGGAGGGGAAGCGCGGTGGAAAACCGTGGGGAGGATGGCTCCTCTGTGGCGACGCGTTGGGAATTCAAGTCTCGATCTGAAGTATTGGTATTTTTTTTTAGATCATGTGAAAATCTTTGTTTTAATTGGAGGTTACTGTGAGGTTCAGATGTTGTGGTCAGGCTGACGATGAGTCAAAATGCGTATCAAGCCAAGAGCTTGCCAGGGTAGGCAATTGCTCCAAAGCCTGTAGATCTTGGGTGCCTTTGCAGATAAATGCAGAACCGAGTCCTAAATTCTTGGCTCTGCTCTGAAGTCCTTACTTGTAGGTGACTGAGTTGTGTACCGGAGCAGTGAGTGTCTTGACCGTGCCAGATTTTATCTGCTGGAGTTGCCAATAGGCCAGAGGTTGGTGGTTATTTGCAACCAATTTTGGAGTCTCACGTGGTACAGGAGATGACTTGACTTAACGTGAAACGTTTTCTGTGCGTCAACTTGAGCGTGAGTTTTATGGTTTTGCCGCAGATCACAAACGCGAGTTTGCGACTTCCTTGTGTCGTTAATCACCCCAGTCCATTTTCCATTTGGTTGGCTTTGCTGTTAGTTCGGTGGGATACAGCTGTTGTGAAGGAAAGGAGAAGCCGTCAGTTTGCTCATTTCAAAGGGAAAAAAAAGTCCAATTTTAAGTGCTTTGGAGATTTCCCTTTCATCCCACTAGAGGGGGATCCCTCAAGGTCGTCTTCTCCAGTTCCTTCCGACTAGGATTTGCCCTTTCTGGATCTAGAGAGAAATAAACTTGCACTCTTAGTACCCCATATTCCTTAATATTGGGGGGAATAACGAGCAGGGTGGATGAAATAAATATTCTATTAAAACACTACATTTGTTAAATATCGGAAAAAAAATGAGTTCGCTTAGATTTTTCTCTTCAGGGAAAGAAGGAAACAACCAGCTGTCCTACAGTTCTTTCTTGAGGTGGACAAATGGTGCCCGTCTCTAACGATGATGAGCCGGATAAAGGGTAGAAACGTGTCGCGAAGCTTCAGGCGGATGACTGTAGATGCCGGACAAGATGCGGTCGGTGCTGCTCAGCCTGCGCCTGTTTCGCTCTGGTTGATTTTCATGCCTCCGTTGCGCCGTATCCCGAATAAAATCACAGCTCTGTCTTGTCTACCCGATGCAATCTCGCCGAGTTTTTGACAGTTACACGGTGTAATACGAACCAGTTGGATGTTAAGACCTTTGCAGAATTGCTCGTTTCTTTTTTTCCCCCAGTGATTTTAAAATATTAAAGCCATCAGGAGGGTTGAAGCTGATTTACCAAAAGGGAAAAAAAATCCGCAAATGTGTTTTGAGTATTGAACTGCCGTTGACATCTAAAGTCCCAACCATGCTGTTTTCCTCCACACTCCAGCAATCAGGACATCCAGCAAACCCATAAAAAACCAAACTAATAGCATGAATATTCAGTGACCTAGAATACTAATTATTGTCATGAATATTAATGTGATCGGACTTGCTTTTTCCTCTTCTCTTTCTCTCTAGGTCTTTTTTTTTTTTTTCTTTTTTTTTTTTTTTTTTTTTTTTTTTTTTTTTTTTTTTTTTTCCACTCAGCCGGCTCGAAAGATGGACCATAATGAGAGCATTTAGGAGAGAGAGCGCTCTCCGCCGTGACAGGGACCGGGGTAATAAGGAGAGCTTGATTAACGCGGTGCACTTGGGGGAGAGATGAGAAGATTCACGTGGGCCTGTTGTGGGGGGAGGCGATGAGGCACCGGCGGCTGTGTTGCTGCTCCCTCAGATTAATGAGGCCTAAGAGTGCATTAGGAACAGTGACAAAGGTTTGATCTAATGGGCTCAGTCATTTTTCCTTTGAGTGACAGACGCGCAGAAGTAATTGGCTGTGCAGAATGGCAGCTCATTGGCAGTACTTAAGGATACATTATCCCCGTTGCGTGGCCCGCAGAGGCTGTTTATCAAAACCGCTCGCACTGCAGACATGCATGCGCTTAGCCGCTCTTACAGTGGCAATAGCTATTAAAAAAAAGTCATCTCGCGTTCCTAGCTATTGTCTCTTTTTCGAAAATAAAGTTTCTTTGTCTCATTTTCTTCGCTCCGGCGGATATTTGAATGCCGGCGGTCGGCCCAGCCCAACCTGAAGAGGCTGTGGGTGCAGCTCGCAGGCTTTGGGGAGGTTTGTAGGCCCGTGGAAAGTTAGTTCCGTTAGTCTTTACCGGGTTTTGATGTAGATCCAGCGCACAAGTTATACCCCCACCCCCCATCCAATTTTGTTATTAATAACTTCCACAGACAGCCAAAGGGATTAGGAGGCATTTTCTATCTGTTGCCTCAGGCCCTACACGAGCAGCACAATACCCCTGAATTGCTTGATTCTGCGCTGGTTTTGGTTTATTTTTGCGAAGTTAAATTCACAATTGTTAACAAGATGTACAACCAAATCACGGCAGTACGAAGCAGAGCGTTTGCCGCTGTGAAGTGGTCACCGCTGGGTCCAGATGCAGTTTCTTAACAAGCAGGTAACGTGGAGCAGGACTTGGCCAGAGAGCAAAGCAGACCTTATTTATCGCTGTTGTTTGTTAAAACTGCTGGAAAAAAAAAGTGATATTCCTACTGGGAAAGAAAAGCACACTTTGATCCCAGCAGAATAAATAGTCTGGGGTCTTGAGCAGAAGCCCTTGGTGAAGATCTTGGGTTTTAACTTTCTTTTAGAAGAGATGTCTCCTCTGATGGCTTAATTTCTCCTCCACGCTTGCTGCGTTGGTTTGGCAGGCTCTGAGAATAATAGCTTTTCTCGTTATACTCCCAGCACCATGTCCTTCACTGCCAGGATGTTTCTTGGCATTGCCTTGTTTGTTCATTAGTATTGACCCTTCTCGGTTTGTACGCTACTAATCAAGCCCGCTTCGCAGAGGCTGCCCTGCCGGGCTGCGAGGTGGAAGGTCTTCCTCTATTAATAGCTGCTTACCCTCAGGAAGTGTGTTCGGTAAATAAATCCTTCTGAAAAAATCTTAAAAATAAGGAAAACCTACAAAACGAGTTGTCTGCTACAGCGTTGAAAATTATTGTCCGTGTATTGAAGGAGAGATCCAGTGTGTTTTGGAAAGGTACTGTTGTCTCAGTTCCGTGTGTGAGGAACCTCAAGTTGGTTTAGGTCCCAGATAGACCCAAGGTGGAAACAGTGTGCTGTTTGCACACTGCCGTCAGATGGAAACAGAATCCATAGCAGTACTTGGGTGGACTTTCCCCCATTAGTAACCCTTCTCAAGAACCTGGTTATGGAAGTTGGAGCTCTCCGGCTCTGGTCCCACCTATGATCTTGCAGAGAACGTGGCCAGACAGTGTTCTGACACCTGGGCAATTCCTTCCTTTCCAATGTGGACTTGCTCTAGGCGAGGAGCTTATGTAGCACTTTTCCCAGATTTCAGTGCAGGGCATGATCTCCAGAGGTGGCAAGGGAACTGTGAAGGATGGGCGCTGAGACCTGAGGCAACAAACTGATGGGAGCCAGGAGAGCCATCACCAAATTTTCTTCAGCTAAAGCATTTGTTGTCCCAGTGTTCATATTTATAGGCAAAGCAGAAGGCAGAAGGTGGTAGAACTTGGATGGTCAGCCACTTCAGACCTCAAGGGGGCTACAGGAAAGGTGGGGAGAGACTCTTCAGCAGGGCCTGGTGTGACAGGACGAGGGGTGATGGTTTCAAAATAGAGGGAGGTAGAGTCAGATTGGATATTAGGAAAAAATTTTTTATGCTGAGGATGGTGGCACACTGGCCCAGGTTGCCCAGAGAGGCGGTGGATGCCCCATCCCTGGAAACATCCCAGGCCAGGTTGGCCGGGGCTCTGAGCAACCTGATCCGGTTGGAGATGTCCCTGCTCCTTGCAGGGGGGTTGGACTGGATGGGCTTTGAAGGTCCCTTCCAACCCAAACTAGTCTGTGATTCTTAGGAAGGGTTTGTCCATCAGGAAGATTTCTGCACAAAGCTGGGAATTAATTCATAAACATAATGTGGAATTGTGGGAAGCGGAAGGGAATGCTTTTTATCTTTTTGCAGTGAGCAAAGTGGCCTTTTTCACTTTTTTTTTTTTGCACCCTAATGCCTGAAGAAACTTCAGGGAGCAGTGCTGGGTATGGGTTTTGAATGAGCGCCCAACAGCCAATCTAATCTACTCGACGGTGCCTTTTACGGAATTAGAGGGCATTTCAAGAATAGGCAGCATTGCTGCAACATAAATTGACCCAACATGATTTGAAACAATTAACCCTCTGATATCAAGAGTCAGGATTTCCTGACCCACAACTCTAATGTATTTTTCATTAGTTCTAACAGCTGGTGAGCGCGGCCCTCTGGCCTTAAGAGGTTTCTTTCTTTTTTTGGAAGAGAAACTCATGAACGTGAAGAGTGTAAGACAAATAAAACATGGCCACGGTGAAAGCACTGCGGTAGACTGTCGTTCATCTGATTCACTCTTTCCGTGCAGCCGCTCTCTGCGGGTCTGCTATGCTGCTGCTTCGTGGAAAAACAGTTCTGCTTCCCCACTCTTGCCGTGTCTGCTCCTCTTGTAAATTCAAGAGTATGTTAGTTGGAATCCTGAATGTAAGTTCTTGTAGCTAAGTGATTTGAATATTTCGAAGTATCGTAATCCAGTGTTGCATTTACGGCCTGTTGTTTCGTAAATCTGACCCAACTGGGTATGAAGAGCCAACTTGAGTCGCTGTGCCCATAGGAAATGGAGACACCTTCTGCCCCATGCGCGTTTCCGTCGGCCTCTTCATACACGCACACGCGTGTAGTCCTCTCCTTCATTCCTCTTATCCTGAATCTCGTTTTGCCTTGCTCTTTGCCGTTGGAGGCTATTTACACTGAGTAGATGGGTATATAAAATGGATTTTGTCTGAGCACACTCGCTTTTCTCAAAGGCTCTTCTGCCGAGCGTTGCCCAAACCTGGAAATTACCGTGAATCTTCATTTGGATGGGTTTTGTAGAGCTTAATTGTTTGAACGTTTTGTAAGTGCGATCATAACGGGGTATTTTATAATATCAGAAAAGATAGTTTTAATAAAGCTGTCTAGGGCTAGAAAGAGGAGCTCTTCCTTTGATGCTCCTTTGGTAGATGAAAACATTTTTGTTCAATAGGAGACCAGCATCTTTTCTTGCTCATTTGAGACCAGTTCTGGCAACATACTGATATTCATTCAGATATAAATGCTATATTCGCTTTGAAATGCAAATTGTTTAAAGAAAAATAGCATATGGTAGTGGTAAGTACCTTTTCAAATCAGCTCCCACGCTTTAGGGATACGAGTACAGCTAAAATTATTCTTTGGAAAGAATCCGGAGCCTTTGACACATTGAAGCTTGAACTAATCAAGGCTTCGCAGTAAGCATACACACATATCCATATCAAGGCAACAGCGCTGAGAATACGTGGATTAGCATAGTAATTTAACTGCCCCCCGCTAATCAACTTGAGCAACCAGCTGACGCGTGTGGGATGTGTTTGAAGAGGGTTTGACAGCGCCGGAGCGGGCCGGGTAGCTGAGCGTGGATTTGGTGTTGGTGTTGAGATATAGATCTGTCGACGTATAGATACGTACGTGTGTCTGTACACACGGACAGGTGGGCGAGACAAGGAGAAGCACGCAACAAGGCGTTGTAAGAGCTTGACGTAAAGGCTTCACGTGCCTAACCCAATACACAAGGTTTACTCCTCAGTTGCTGGTCGTCTCTTTTCAGCTGTCTCTCGCTTGTCTGCTAAAAGATTGAGATGGTTTCTGCTGTTGAGGCTTGAGCAAAACTAAAGGATAGTTGCTTTGTGGAGGTCTGGATTGGGGTTTGCCTCTTATAGATGGGGGGAAAAAACGAAGGACTTCTGTAGAAGCTTGTGCACAAGAAGAGCGGTTGACTTCCAGTAGTCCTTGGTTTGGTGCGACAGCGTTAGCGTCTGCTGGGGTGGTGGAATACGCGTCCTGGGCATGCTGCGATTTGACTGAGAAGTGGGAAAACTAGGAAAGGGTTGGGAAATAATGATTTTTAAACAAGTTCTAAGTAATGAGTTCTAGAGCTGAGCACATTCAAGAGGGGGAGCAGAAGGGGCACACTCTGTAGTCCAGCGCTTCTGATATCTGCCCATGGATTCTGGCTTGCATGGTGCGATGCATCATTAAAATCTTACCGCACGTGAACAAAGTGGAATTTTATCTTGAATAAACGTTAGGATGAGGGTTGCAGGTAGCAGTGTTATCAGACTGTGGCAGTAGAAAAGGCAGAGCAGAGCTGGGTTGCGTCGTTGATCCATAAAGTGTTACGTGGTGGGGCTTGGCACTGGTCTGTTGCTAGCAGCCCATACCTTTCCGAAACGTGAAGTGAAAGAAAAATTCCGATTTGGTTTGCAGAAGCAGTCACTTCCTCAACAGGTTAACGTCCTAACGTGGGATGTGGAGTTTCAGAAGATGGCTTTAAGGTGAAAGCAAAGCTTTGGGTGCTGACGTGGTGATGTGGAAGTCTTGCTATTATCTTTTTAAGGTTTTGCTTTGGCATCATGGTTAGAAAGTGACTGGACGCTTCTGTTCAAAAATTTGTGAACTAAGATGAAAGATGTCAACATACAAATCTTGCTGCTTTCTGCAGCCACCCAGCGCAGAGTAATGGGGATGTGTTGGCCGGGCGAAGATGTCCAGTAATAATTTCTGTTTTCCCATGACACCTAGGAAGTGTTCCATCTCTGCTTTCACGTACCATTTTTCTCCTTCATGATCTTTGTTTTGAAGATGCTGTTGCGGGAGTTCATCAAACGTGGCTTCCCGTTTTACTGGGTGCAGGGTGAGAGACGGCTGCGGGCTAGAAGTGTGCTTCTGTGCCGTTGCTCAAGTCCGACGGGGTAGATGCTTGTGAAACAATAGTTATTTCCAAATTTTCTCTCAGTTCTTTTAAAAGCAATGCAAATTTAAAGGACCTGTAGGTATCTCTTATCCTGTAGATGTATCAAAGTGCAAATCGTTGAGAATATTTTGAATCGAATGGGAATAGAGAGTAGCTTCCGAGCTCGGAAGGGTTATCTTGTTTTGTTTTGGGGTGGAAGAAGAAAAAAGAAAAAGGCTGTTTAGTTAGAGACCTCTGGAAATGTTGGTTGAAAGGGACCTCTGGAGATTGCGCCATCCTCCTGCTTGAAGAAGCAAGAGTGCCACCAGTGTTGGGTAAGTTCAGCTGTGTCTTTGCGTAGCTGAGCTTTGGAAACTTGAGGGGTTGGAGATCCCCCAGCTTCTTTTGGTAGCGTGTTCCAGGGCTACATCTGAACATTCCAAGCTGTAGTGTTGCTACTGGTTTGTGTCATCTACAACTCAAAAGCTTTTGGCTCCCTCATCTTTATGAGTGGCCTTCTGGTAGTTATAGGCGACTCTTCGATCAGCCATTATCCTCCTGTTCACCAGATTAAACCAGCCCAGCTGCCCCAGCGCTCGTGGGCCCTGTGTGTTAGACCTTTGACTGTCCTGGCAGTTCTTGGCTGGCTCTTTTCCCATTTCCCAACAGTCCTCTTGAAGGTGGAGGACCCAGAACGGAGTACGGTGTCTCAGATGCCCATCGTGGTGTGCCCAGCTTGCGGTTTGTGTCGGGTTACGGTGTTAACGTGCGTTCTGGCATCCCTTGTCGACTCTTTGAGTCCTTCACAGCAGTGCTGCTACTCAGCTAACTGATCCTCAGCCTCTACTGCTACACCACGTTCTTCTATCCCAGGAGCAGAGGTTAGGACTTCTCCTTCTTGAACCACATGGTGTTCGTGTTGGCCTAACTCTCAACTTTGTAGAGTCCGTTTGGTCTCAAGCTCTGTCGTTCATGTCAGCCACTCTCTTTAATTTGGTTTCTCATCAAAATGTGTGAATTTATTAAGGTTCATATTTTTTCTGGATTATGAAAACCAAAGGAAAACCTTGCAGGTCATTTCAAAGTGCGCATCAGTGGCATCACAGAAGATCGTTTGAAAGGAGATATTTCTTATAAGAGACCTCAAAATACGTGCTGTCGGCCAGCGTTTCCATTTTCTATTGTGACTTTAAGGTACCGGACTGTGATTTGATCCTCTGCTTTGAACCTTCACTTTTGTAGGCCCAATTTCTTGGCTGAACGTTTCTTTGGAAGATGTCTTTAGAAGGTGCTAAAACAATTTGCAGCAGTAGCAAATTGCTCTCAGTCGATGGGGTCATGCTGAAGAGGGCCGGTTGTTGAAGGCATAAATTATTTCAACAGTTTGGCAGACAATGCTCTGATTATGGAATTATTTTGGACAAAAATGTCGCCCAAGGAAGGTGATTAGAGAGGAGTTATGCGCCAGTAGCTAAAGCACTGCCTAGGGATGTCCCAACATGGTTCCAAAATCCACCTTAGACTTTGCATAATTAAGCAAATTAGTTTTTCTGTACGTGTTTCATGTCTGCAAAGTGGAGATGGCCAAACAGAAGTTCTTGAGACTGAGTAGGTGCACACAGGACTGAGGTGGACCAACGCTGTAGCGATGGATCTGCGTTAAGGACTGAAGAAGAGATTTAGTCTTGGGAAAGGAGAGGAGAGAAAGGGACAATTATGCCAACTCTAATGAACACGAAGTAGTTCACCGAGCTCCGCTGTCTTCCCGAAGGCTGCTCTGGGAAAAGACATAATGATAGAACTGGGAGTCAGGAGATCTGGGTTTTATTTTCAAGTCTGCCACAATCTTCCTTCGTGGCCCTGGGTCATTTAACCTCTGAAAAATGGGGGAAATGATAGCAGATAATTAACAACCTCACAGGAGCATTGGAAATTAATTCATTAATTTTTCTGAACTCATCAGGAGAAGGTGCAATGGAAATGCAGAGTGTTAGGGTATTTTATAAAATCGGGTCTGTATTTCCCTTTCTGTGTGTTTTGACGGAGTTTTCTTAAATCTGTAGAAGACCTGCGGGTCCCTTTTGAGAGCCTGCCGTGAGGAGTGAAGCCAGCGTTGTAAAGTGTTAGTATCTTTATAAAACACGAGTCCTGGCCCAGGGATGGAGTAAAACGTGCTCAGAAATCAAAACTGTAGAGCAGACTTGGACCCGTGTCACGTTGTAAGAAAGACCGTCAGAAACCTGAGTTTCTGGAGTGGTTTTAATTGTTTCTACTCCAAACTTTGTGCAACCAGCTCACGCTTCTCCTGTTTTATGGTGAGAAATCTGTCCCCGTTGCTCCCCCTCGCACACACCTCCCAGCATTTTATTGCTCTAGACCTCGCTGATCATGAAAATGCCGACATCGTTTCTGGTGTTTAGTGGCTCAAGGTATTCTTTGTATCTCACTGTTTGTGTAGTACGCCTTCAGATAAGAGTTGTGATGGGTGTATTGCTGTGGAATGAGGGAAGGATGAGATTTGCAGTCCATGGAACAAGCTTTGTGTCACAATGTTGTTTTGAGGTTAAAAATCCAAATAAGTTTTTTCGCTTGGTCTCGCAATGCTAGTAGTTGTTTGCTCCCCATCACTGTGTTCTTGGCTTCACTTGGGGGACATACTTACGTGAAACGTTACGTAGAGGTAGATTGTTTTAAACTCTTTGAGTCAGCTTAGTTGTCTCGTCTGGTTGCTTGTGTAAATAGTGATTTGCAGGAATAAATTTATCTTCTGTCTTTCGTGGTCTGCCTGTAAGGAGTGGAGAACCTCTACACAACGTGACGGGCAGCAGGGTTGTGGAAGATTGTGTTTTCCAGATGATGAGTGAACAGGATGAGCTTGCATCTGGAAAACTTAGACTCTTTTGTCTTTTTTGGATTTGAGTGGGCTGCTGAAGTCTGTGGTGTCCCAAGCTGGTCACAGGACCGTTGCCTTCAGAGTTCCAGGGAGGGCTGCGCTGGTTTTTATGTTGGTTGAGTAATCTTGTTTTCTGCTCTGTTAAGATGCACCCATCCATCTTCATGCAAACCCATTTTGTCTTCTCTATTGACACGATTTGTTTTCCATTTATGTCTAGGGAACGTGACTACTAGCACATCTGTGTCTCAGATGGCCAGTGGGATCAGTCTAGTCTCCTTCAACAGCCGTCCGGATGGTATGCATCAGCGCTCCTACTCGGTCTCCAGTGCAGATCAGTGGAGTGAGGCAACAGTCATTGCAAACTCTGGCATTAGCAGTGGTAAGAAACCCGGAGCTGGGAGGGGTGATCCGCTTTGGGGCGAAGGGGGAAATTTGGCGGTTTGCTTTTTTAAAAAGAGAAGGGGGAAAAAAAAAAAAAACGACTTGATGTTCTCCCAGATGCTCTGGGGGAAGCCAAACTTCCAGCATCTGAGAGAAAAAGGAGGAATTAGATAAAGGAGAACGGATCAATGCAGTAGTTTTTCAGCAGGAAGAGCTGATGTAATTATAATACTGCTTAATTTTAATTTCAGGTACATAATGTAGCTTGTTCACTTGATATTCTTGTTTCCTTACCCTACGCGGTAGGTATTAGCCGTAAATTATCCCCCAGGTCTTCTCATCGGCGTGTCCTTTGCTGTGATGTTTGCACGCCGCCGGCGTAGTCATCGTGTTTTCTCTGCGGAGCGTTTAACAGTGTGAAAAGGAGCAAACGCTCTTCCAGGTGGTGTTTTGCAGTTATTAGACTGTAAGAGTGAGACAGGGGTGGCTGTTTTTAAAGGGTATGGGTGATATTTGGTAACAGAAGGGTGCACCTGGCCTCAACGGCGTGCGGGAAGGACGGAGGTAGAATCCTGTTCACCTCTAGCTGCTGATGCAGGTGAGAGCGTCCTTGGAGCAACTGTGGTGGGTGGGCTGGGACCAGGGGGTTTCTGCGGCGGCGTGCTGCCGAGATGGTTCGTACTGGTGGAGCACATGGGTCCAGGAACACGGACGGGGTTGGTGGCAGGTGGTTGGAGAAACCGTGGAGAGCTGATGGACAGGGCAGGGAAAGGAGATGAGTGTTTGGAAGAGAAGAATGAACTGAGAAGAAATTGAGCGTACGGCTAACGGGGAGAAGTGTGAGCAGGACAGGAGAAGCGGGGAGGAGAGCTGTAACATATATCTGTATATGGTTTGAATCTGCACAGAGCCCTGCTGCTGTCGCTGGGGTTTTAAGCAGCTTTCAGTGCAACCTTATGAGAACAGAAGGCTTAAAGTCGTCGTCACCTTGGCTCGGACTGGCCTTACATCTCAGGTTCATAGTTCCTGAAGCACATACGTTTCCGGAGCTCTAAATTTCTGGGCAGCATCTTCAGGAGCGTGATACTTGCATCAAAATGGTGTCAATTTTGACCAAGAATTTTCGAAAGCAAGCATCCTTTATTTCAGCCTCGGTGACAGCCAGAGGTGCCACCCCAATTCTGCTTTCCTTTTAAAAGGTTCTGTCAAAATTTTGGCTTTTTTGCACCCTTCTTTTACACTGCAGCCCTTCAAAGGGAAGTTGGAGAATGTTGTATGCTTGCAGCAGGAGGAGGGCAAGTGAAAAGCAAGAGGTAGTCTCTGCTCCGTGACACCTGACAGGTGAGCAGATGCCATCCTCCTGCTCCTCAGCACCAGATGTGACTCTTCAAAACGCACAATTCAATGAGTTACAAAAAGTGGCGTGAAATTAATACCTTGAAAAGTAGAAATATAACCTAAATTCCTGCCTCTTTCCCTCCCCTTCACTTCATAATGCTGTTTCTGCTTTGGAGATATTTGCTGGACTTGTCTTGAGCTTCAGGTAGTTTTAAATTCCCGGTGAAGGGGACCTTTTCTCCTACACGAGCTCCGTACGCCAAGTACGTGCAGTGCCTTTATCTGACTTGATGTTCATATGTGATTACTTCTGGATCAAAAGAGACGACAGCTGGAATTATCTAGGAAATATTTATTTTAAAAATGCAGGTGACTGGTGGGTACTTCTGAATAAGCCTGACTCAAATAGTTTCTTCCAGAGGTGCTAATTAGAAAAAAAAAAAAATTGCCTTTTTTAAAAAAATATGTGGGGAAAACTGGACTAATGGTGAGTTTTAGACAACTAAGGGTCAGCAGAAAGAGAAGTATTGCGATAAAACTGTTGCAAAACCTCAAGAATAATTCATTGCTGTCGATGTATCATCTTTCTGTAAGCTGATAGATGTCTCCTTTATGCTGGCAAGCTGACGCATGAAAACCTCTTTTTAATTTCAGGGGTTTTTTTTTCTCCATTAAAAGATTTTTGAATTTTAGTCATAAAAAGCTGATACTGTGAAAGCAGCAGGTATGGGGAGAAGCTAAGCATCCTTTGGAATTCAAATGCCGATGTACTGGAGAACGTGCCTGCTTATTGTCACATGGTTTTATTGTAGACAAAATAACATATTGGGATTCAATTTTTCTCCGCACCTTTTTTTTTTTTTTTTCCACATTAAATTAATACTTTGTGTGGCTCCGGAGAACTTTTCAAAGTCTTCCGAACCAGACCTTTGGTTTCCTGGGGCTTCTGTCTTTCAAGCAGCTGTGAACATCTCCTAATTAGATAAATTACTTTGTAGTGGGCAGAGCCACAAAACAGGAGGTGCTGGTTAAATTAAAGGGGAAAAATAGCAAAATCCATTCTCTGGAATGGAATGCCCCACTGCTTTATGACTATTACTGTTGTAAGGTTTTACATTTAAGTACCTGAGGTTTCAAATTAAATGTCTAATATAATTTGGCGGTGGTAACATGAAGCCTGTGACTGCCCTCGGAGAAAATCTCGACAGCTTAGTTCGGCGTTTCAAATTGCTGCCTGCTCGATAGTGAGCGGCTCGCGCGGCTGGCTCACTATTTAGCCACGTACCGCCTGCTGTTCGGCGTAATTTTAAATGCAGTAACATATTTGCCTTAAAAACCCCCAAATTTTAAAAGGCTGTTCCAGCAGCACATGAAAAATTAATTCTTTTTACGTTTTTTTTTTGTTTTTTTCTTGCTCCTTCTAAGTACTTGACAGAAGTAATTTTAGCAGCAAGAGAGAATAAAAACTGGGGGCAGTAAATCCCTGTCCAGGAACCTCTTGTGTGGATTCTTTATGGACCCAGAATTGATCTAGGTGTCAGATCCTGATGTAGTTTAAACTGTTTATCACCCTAATGGCGGCAGAGAGCCCGTGAACATCAACTTGTAATCCTGCGTGAAAGAAATTGGTGTTTGCAGTCAATGAAGGAGCAGCTTGTCTTTATTGATAGATTTAGAGCAATTACTGCTGCTGCGACCGTTGGCCAAGAGGTTTTCCCGGATCGCGTTGAAAGCTTGGGATTTTTTTTTATTTTTTTTTATCTTTTTTTTTTTTCACCTGGAATTAGTTGCTCACTGTTGGGGGATAAGAGGGTTTTCTGGCCTCGGGGGAGCCACGCGTAACCTTTCCGGTGGTAGTTCGGTTCGAGGATGCGCCTTCTCTGCATATTCAGCTCTTATTTCATTCCATACATTCTTTTTCTTTTGCAAATTTTCTCAGCTAGGAGAAGCAGGACTGCTTTGAGGAGTGGAGGAATAGCTGGCCAGGAGCACTGTTGCGAGGCGTCTCAAACTTTGAGTACGAAACGCCGTTATTTTCAGATTTCACTCCTGGAACACTGCGGACGTTATTTCCTACCTGGGGATGAAGTGGCAGCTTGTTCGTTCTCATTGTTGGGTTTTATAGTTTGACTTTGAAGGCTGTGTCCTGAGAATATCAGAGGGGAGAATTTCTGGTTTAAAGTTCCAATATTAAGCACTTCTGCAACAGTGCTGCAAACAGTAGTTTGCACGGGACAGGGATTTCTTTCCTCTGGACTTGTAAATTGTCATTTGAATTCTAGCACGATGTAAAATTCAGCAGTAAATCAAATATCTGTTTAAATATCATCCACTTAGGCTTTATCACTGTACAATTGCTTGTACGGGCCATTTGATCGCGCCTGTAATTTATGTAAGTTGTAATACCGGCTGTCTTTGGAGTTTCTCACAGTTTGACGGTAGGGTTTATTAATGTGAAATTGAGTTCTCACCGTGCCACGGCGTAGGAGAGGTCACCGGAGTGTTTATGTTAATGCAGACCGCGCGACTCGCCTTACTCTCCTCATCGCGAGCGCTTGGAACGATGAAGCGACGGAGTCTCGCGCTGTAGGTTGCAAAAGAAAATTGTTCGGCTTGCTGCTGACAGTCGTAACGCTTCCGTTTCAGAAGTGAACCTGAAAGCATCGTTTAGAGTTGTTCGAGTTCAGTAGGCAAGTTCTTGACTAAGATAAATGACATCCTTTCACGTAGATGTACGGAGTTCAGAATTCTTTGTGTTAAGTGTATATACATGGTTTAGACTGGAGGAGCTTTTTAGGGAAGGAAATAGTTACTGAAAGCAAATATAAAGTCATTTTCTCCTTTTTTTCCTAGCTAATACTTCATATTGTAAAATTTGCCGTGTGTGAGACAGTGTGTGTGCAAGTAGTATACGTTGTCTTTAAGGACAGGAAAGAAAAGGGAACATTTTTGTACTTTTCCTACCCTTTTGTAATCAACAGCCAAATTGCTTCTGGCAAACAGTTCCAGAGGGAAACTGTGTCGGTTCAGCAGGATAAACTCTGCTAACAACAACTTCTTATTGCCTTTGCTTTCTAAACAGCCCAACACACCTGGAGGAAGCTTGGGTTATAAAGTGCTATTCCTTGGCAATTTCCAGAAAATGATCCCTTTCAGCATGAGGTTGCATACTGAAAAACTTACACTATTAAAATTTAGTTGACATTTTTGACAAACTCTTACCCGAAGTAGCCCAGTCAACCAGAAATACTAAAAAATCCTGTGTGATGATGTCCCAGGTAGCTGGACTCAGCAGCCTATGCCTTTGCTCAGTTAAGAAAGGGCGTAAGAAAGGGATATTTTCTCAGAATTGCTGTAGCACCTTCCTTGTGGCTAATAATGCAGGGCAAGAACTATTGAACAGATTGATGTTAATTTATACAAAGGGAGATGCAACTTTGCACACTGCGGTTCCCATAAAATAACGTAAGAGGTGCTGAGTGTCGGGATGACAAATAATTTCCCTGTAATAATCAATTCGTCTTGAACTTCGTCTGTGGTTTCGTAGCAAATTATGAGTTGCTACTCCTCTTTCCTGAGAAAGAAGACAGGAATAGCCCCCAACATCAGAAGGAGATGGACCAGGTGGAGAGGGTCCAGAGGAGGCCAGGAAGGTGATAAGAGGGCTGGAGCAGCTCTGCTGTGAGGCCAGGCTGAGCGAGCTGGGGCTGTTCAGCCTGGAGAAGAGGAGGCTCCGGGGAGACCTGAGAGCGGCCTCCCAGTGCCTAAAGGGGGCTGCAGGAAAGGTGGGGAGAGACTCTTCAGCAGGGCCTGGTGTGACAGCATGAGGGGTCATGGTTTTAAAACAGAGGGAGGCAGATTCAGATTGGATATTAGGAAAAAATTTTTTCCACTGAGGGTTGTAGAACACTGTCCCAGGTTGCCCAGAGAGGTGGTGGATGCCCCATCCCTGGAAACATTCCAGGCCAGGTTGGCCGGGGCTGTGAGCAACCTGATCCGGTTGGAGATGTCCCTGCTCCTTGCAGGGGGGTTGGACTGGGTGGGCTTTGAAGGTCCCTTCCCACCCAAACCTCTCTATGATTCTGTATTTTCACAATGAATGGGATTTCCCAAATTGGCCAAGCAATCCACCTCATTTAGACGGTAATTCCGGCAGTTTTCACTTGTGCGAATTTCATTGTGTCTGAACATTGTGTATCTCCTTCTGGATCCTCACCATGAAGTACATGAGATGGAGACGAGACGTTTGCAGCTAGGTGCTATGCTATGTTATTCTCGTAGTTGTGTCATTCATCATTTTTCCGTTGCAGCGTGATGAAGAGGAGGATACCGAAGACCGATATTTAAATTTAAAGACCCTAGAGGTGGTGGTGTTTCATACTGGTTTCTAGAACTTTATAAAACAGGAGGAAGCCGTGTCATTCAGTGCTCAGCTGGAAAGAGGAGGTCAGGAAGGAAATGTGATTATTGTCTGACAGCTTGAGCATTAGTTGAGAACGCGTCGTGTTGCCTGCGCCCTACCTGAGCTTGAAGGCAGCTGGAGAGAGGAAACATGAAGTTTCTGAGATATGGGCAGATGTCTTATTTGTCTTTTCACTGAGCTTTCTTCTCCAAGATGGTGTCGGCGTAAGGATAAGTTCTCCGAAAAGGGTTTCAGAGCGTTAAACTAAACAGTGCTTTCTGCCGGTGTTTTTTCAGGAGCACGTTAGTGTCCAGAAACAGTAGGACGCAATGCTTACCCGTTACATTTTGTAGACCATAAGAATCTCAATTCAATGGGAAAGTTTAAGGTTGCCTTTCTTGGGGAGGTTCCTGCCAGGTTCACAAAATACAGGCACTTCCTTGTGTTCTCTGGGCGTGTGCGTGTGTTGCCAAAACGATGGGAAAAACCTATGCTGTTGGACAGAGGAAGGACATCTCTCTGTGAGGTGTTCCTGAAATTCTGCCCAATGTTGAACGCGCTGCTTCATGCTGAGGTAGAAGAACGACAGATCCGAAAGCGGTTCGCCTGTTTCTGCGTCCTTGGTGGAGGGAGGAGATGGAACCAAAAAACCTTTAAGGCTTAAACTTGATGTTGGTTGAAGGACTTGGGGTATTACGTGAGTGTTTCTGCACAGCTTCTGCTGTTCAAATCCTGAGCTACATTGTACAGATTTTTACAATTCTGTGGTTCTTCAGAAACCCATCTGTTTTTCTTAAGATCCTCTTTTCTCTGCCCCCTCCCTCCCTCCGATTAAAATATAAAGAATTGTGGCGTTCAGCAATTAAATCCTGCACTTCCTTCAAAAATGGCAAGAACTGTGAGTTTTCATCTTCGGATAATTTGACATTGGCAACCTCGTGCTCATCTTAATCTTGTTCCCAGCCTGGAGTGCCACATGTCTGTCAGTAAATTGTTTATGTCACCAGATTAACTTTTGGAGTGGAACTATAAAGCTTTGGGTTTTCCTGACATTTCCTCATGGATACTTAAATGCATATTTTGCGTTTAGTTTCGCTTAAAATTTCAGCTGAATTAGGAAAGCGTAAGGCGTGTTCCTTATAATAGCGGAAAAATTTTTTTTTTAGTTATTATTATTTTTTCTGGTTACTGTTGTTGATTAGTCTGACTTGATTGTCTAACAATATTCAACAAATCAGTGCTTTTTCTGCCGGTATCTCAGAAATAAATGTGACCCATGGTCCTCGTCCGCTTAAATAGCGACCGAGCCATCAGCACATCGACTGCCTGCGTCGACTTCAAAAGCTGCAGAGCTGCGTTTGATGCGAGGATGATGTGCGTTCAGTGATGTATCTTGATAAATTAGAATTGCAAGGAAAGAACGGCACGAGCCGGATTCACACAATATCCCACAGGAGTTTATGGACTTGGAAAAATAAAATCATGTTTACAGATAATAATATCAATTCGGAGAGGCGCGTTCTTAAGTCAGCCTAAAGGAAAGACATAATACTGGAAGAGCAAAGTTATAAACTCTAATTCTACTGCAAGAGCAAGTTTCTAAACTCTTCTAATTCAAATAATATGGCTTAAAATTTTCATAAGCCCAATGCTTTCCATATTTAAGGACCTTTTAAGTAAGACTTAAGAAGATAAATGAGTAAATTTCCCAGATCGGCACACTTCTATTCTTCTTAATCTTTTAATCTAAATTTTAATAATCAAAATTTATGTAACAATGCAATAGATTTTAAATTTAGATAGAGTTTAGTAATGTTTTAAACACAAAGTTGAGAAAGTAATTTAACCTATAGCTACCATTGGAGTAATTCCTGATTTCAGAGTTTCTTCTTTTTGTGTCTGTACTTTGGAAGTTCAGGTAGGTGTTTGTAATAATTTGATTTCTTGTTTAATGGATGTCCAGAAGCACGCTGCTTTGTTTGGCTGGGATCCGGGTGAAGTGTGTGGGAGAAACACACACAATGCTTTTATTTCTTCTCTGGCTTAATGAAGTTTCTGTCCCAATTAACGTGAGAGCGGTCATCTCATCAAGCGTGTTTGCAGACTGGGTTTCTTTCCAGCCTGGATCACAGAGCGCGGGGTACGGGGGTGTTGTGTATACGTTACCTGTGGAACCCGACACTTCAAAGCTCCTTCACAGCGTAGACGGTTCAAGGAGCGAGAGAAGCCTGGGTGTTAAATCCGATCCGCCGCTCCTCCACAAGCCGCCGATTGTTGGGGGACAGCTGGAGCGCAGGGGCCCGGCCTTCCTGCAGGTGGAAGAGCGTCTCCTTTCAAGTCTCAGGGCCCTTCATTCGTTACAGTTGAGCTCATCCCCGAGTTCGGCGGTCCCGCGTGCCACCCGCGGTTGGGGTCGAGGAGGATTATCCTGTTCACAAGTCGCTCTAGGCCAGGGGCTTTTCTGAGGCGTGGATTTTGTGAGGGGAAAGGAAGGGCCTTGACTTGGGTTGTGTGAAGCCTCAGAAGAGCTGGTAAGAGCTGGAAAGAGTGCTCGAATAAATTTAAAAATTAAAAAAAAGAGTTCATCAATGACAGTTATGTCATCTGAACCTATACAAGGCAGCAAAGACACAGGTTTATGTGAAGAGCTTTGCTTTTCTGCAGTGGAGAAATGGCTGGTTTTGCCCTTGATTAAGATTGTCTTTGCTGTTGCTTCCATTATTTCTTTTCATTTCTGGTGCTCGTGGCATAAGTTACCAGGAAAGCCTTCGCCTTTTCCTACCTAGCACGACGCGATTAACTGCCGATTTGCTGTACAGCTTTAATTGTGAAATGTTAATAGTGAGATTCTCCTGATTTTTTTTTCCAAAACACTGCTATTAGGGCTCGTCACTGCAGTCTTGTGGACTGACGGTGGAGAGTTTCCTCACCGCTCCTCAATTACCAGTGAGCGGGTTTGGTGTTTGAAGTTACCCACAGGTTCTGCAGACTGAAGGTTAAAGTACAAGAGCGGAGACGAGAGACGGGGCTCTCCTCCTGGTGCTGAGCATGTCTTTGAAGAGACTGAGTTCTTCCTTCCTGTCTTATTTTGCCTATCTGGAAATACAAGGTAAATATTAGAGTGGGAAACGATTCAGTAAGGCATGGGTTCGTTATTTTCCAAGTACCTTGAGACCTCAAGGCTTCATTTCAAAGCAAAATATTGTTAAACGAGGCTTTTTGCAGTTAGGAGACAATGCTGATTGTTAGATCAGGGCGGACCTCTGACCCTCTCTGTGTGATTGAGGTGAGTTTATTGTGCGTATAGTTTTAATCAAGGATATAGTGTTTGTCACACAACGTTGCATGTGCTTGATCGTGATGTAGCTCGTTCATCTGAGATGGATTCTTGTAGTGGTGCTCCAAGTGTTTGTTTTTCTGCAAATCTCCGTTACTTGGGGTGGCCGTGATGGGTTCACTAGGTCCAGCATGCCGCAGTTGAGGTGTCTGATTATCTACCTGGCTTCAGAAGTGGCTGATGGATGAACCAACACGCGACCTGGAATCAAACCAGGAGATACTGCCCTGAAACCGTTCCACAGCCATACAGTTTGTCTTCTAAAGGACCATCCATCTTCTTTGTGGAGTGGCTGAGAACAAGCTACCTGAAATTAATCCCCATAACCAGCTGCCTTTTGTACCATTCCTCACCTCTCCCTTTTGTATATGGTTGATGGCCAGGAGAAGCATGGCCATCATACACCCAGTTTGTAGCGACTCAGGGTGACACCACCTAAGAATCGCATCTTCTCAACAGATCTGATGCTGCCCAGTGATAAACATGATACTGGAAGAATTAGAGACATGCCTTCTACGTCTGGACTGTAGATCTGTCTCTTCAGTGGGAGCCATGAAGTTAGTTTGCCTTGGGACGTGGTGGCATCCTGCAACATCTAAGACTTGCATCTCGTTCTAGTTTGTTGTCCTTATGTATCCAAACAACTTGTCATGCTTGATCTTTCCACAGGGTGTACTCGGCGTACGCTGCAAAGGGGGCGAGCGCGAAGATGTGTCCGTGCAATGGGGGCTAAGATAAATTAGCAAACTGCGTTAATTTGGGGAGTAGCTTATAATATCTCTGCCTCTGACCTAAACCTGCTTTAGGCAAGATCTGCAGGGGAGAGATGAGCGTCTCCTTCCCGATTCATCTTCTGAAGGCTTGCAGAGCCTCTAAAATATGGTTTGTCTTTACTGCTGGTGCTTGTCGCTGTATTGGCAACACAGTCAGGTGGCTTGGGAATAGACGTGTCCTCTCCTTGTGTCGGATGGTGAATTCCTTCTGTGATACCAGGAGCTTCCTTCACAAGGCGGCTTTGAAAGGGAGTTAATGGGATGCGGCTGCTTCTTTTGCTGGCGATACTCCGATTTCCAGGGAGCAGGGTGGTGGTTTGTGGGATACTGTAATACGTTGCTCCTCAGGAGGGAAAATGTAGTGAGCAGTGTACTTTTGTGGGGTTTTTTTAAAGCACAGTGTTGCGGTTTTGCTTTCATGCTTCCTCACGATGGCCAGACGTTGCGTGTTAGCAGGAAATGAGCTAGAGGTAACCTTGCCTTTCCTTCAGGTAAGGGAGGTTGTAACAAGGGTCTTTCTGTCTCCGAAATTACTGGCGCCAATCCTTCCGATATCTGTGCCTTCCTCTCACGAGACCAGCTCTCTCTCGCAAGCCCGTGGATGATGTCCCTGGCTTGTCACAAAGCGGCTCGTTAGGCTGCCGAGCGGGAACGCTCCTGTCACGCCGAACGTGCCGTCAGGTCTGCTTGGCTTGGGGCGTGCTACCGCGTAGCAAAAGCCAGACCCTCCGACAGCGGAGAGAGCTTTTTTTTGTCGAGAAGGAAGGTTTGTTTTTTCTGATGTAATTGAAATTGCTGTTAGAAGAAGAGGAGGCAGTAACTTGGGCATTCAGTGGGGCTTTCTGTAGATGACAGGATAGCTTTGTGATTTACAGGCTCTAGGTACAAGGCTGGAAAAATGGTAGACGCCGTGGAAAGAGAATACTCCTGAGGCTCTTTCATCTCCATCCCCCAGTTCTGCTCAGAGCTTCCTTTTAATTTCATTCGGTGCGGCAGGTTAATTTAAGCCCTCGATAGCTTGAGTGTCCGAGCTGAATTCAGCTAAACGATGACCGGATGCGCCTAATTCCTACCGAAAGGACGAGCTCTGTGCACTTAAAAAATATTTTTTTTTTCTTTTTTTTTTTTCCCCTGGAGGCTGTAATCTCGTGCCACCCCTTCTCCCCCGCTCACGAGTGTTTATTATCCTCCGCAGACTTCTGCCGGGCTGCGGGTTTGACAGGATTTTAATGTCAGCCCCGTACATCCGTGCCTGACTCCAGCCTTCCGCAGTCATTGTGCGATTGCAGCATCCCTTTAACTTCGGTCCGAGGCAGAGGAGGAATATAAAGAACTTGATAGAACGTTTATGGTAATAGCTGTAAAGGGAAGCTGTAGAGCATTGGGTTTCACAGCCAGACAAATCTCAGCTCGGGGAAATGGGTCTGAAATACAACTACAGCTGGTTTTAGTCTATTGCTTCCCCTGTTTAAATAAAAGGATTGCTTTTTTCGCCTCTATTTAAAACACATGTGTGGAAGATGAAAGTGTCCAGCTATTTTTTTATTATTCAGTCCACCAGCTACCGACATCTTTGCCTTATTTCATTTCAGCGCTAATGGCATAGTGAAAGTTCTGAAACACCCTCTTTGGATTCAGCCTTCCTTGGGTCGCGGCAAAGATTCCTGCTGCAGTCAGAGCTGTTGCTGTTGTTTTCGTCATCTTTCGCTTTCTTTTCCCCCGCCTTGAACCCGGCGCTATTAATTGTGTTGCTGCTCCTGCTCTTTAATTGATCCCATTCACCGGTCCGGCTTTTGTAATGTCTGACTTCTTGTCACTTCGGCAAATCAAAAACCCAAATTAATCAATCTCCAGCCACTTGAGAATAAGGCCGCGTTGGGGAGCTGGGCTTGACAAAAAAGTCTAATTTCACTTTGAAAGCCTGTTGGAAAAATTTAACAAGAAGATGCAAGAAAAATGTAAACCAGATCAAGCTCGACTTTGGTCTGCGGAGAATAGCGTCACCTGTTGAGTTTGTTTCAAGTTTTTGTAAATAGGTGATTTGACAAAAATATGAAATAAATCAAAAGAGGTGAAGATAGAAGAGGTCAGAATATCCTTGTTTCCGCTGCAAATGGTTACACAGGAGAGAGGGTTGTGTGTGTATGACAGAGAATAGGAACCGCGGGCCAAAGGCATGGCCACGCTCTTGGATTTTTGTATCTCAGCCTTTGTGCTGTGCTATTCCCGTACCTCACACGTTCCCTCTTTTCCTCGGGCTTTTTGCGCCCCCAGCTCTTTTACCCTGGCCTGGGGCGCTCGTACCTGCTTATTGTCCCTCATTTCCTTCGTCCCCTCGCTTCCCGTGTTGCTGTGCGGGCAGTGCGAGCGTTGAAGGAGAATCGGCTCCAATCCGAATCTCAGACGCGCTCTGAGCAGACGCTCGGGAGTTTGGGCTGCGAGTTAGTTGTTGTCCTGTGCTAAGGGCACCGAGGAGGCGCAGGCTGGGCCTGAACTGGATTTCTTACCCTTTCCAAATCCAGGAGGGCTCTTGCAATGTCCTCAGAGGGCAGAAATGGAGTTGTCTCTGAGATCCTTTTGTGGAGAGCGTGCGGCTTACAAATAATAGGGGCCTACAGGAAAGACGGGGAGAAACTCCAGGGCCTGTTGTGACGGGACAAGGGATAACGGTTTTAAAATAGAGGGAGGTGGATTCAGATTGGATATTAGGAAAACATTTTTTACGCTGAGGGTGGTGGAGCACTGGCCCAGGTTGCCCAGAGAGGTGGTGGATGCCCCATCCCTGGAAACATTCCAGGCCAGGTTGGCCGGGGCTGTGAGCAACCTGATCCGGTTGGGGATGTCCCTGCTCCTTGCAGGGGGGTTGGACTGGGTGGGCTTTGAAGGTCCCTTCCCACCCAAACCATCCTGTGATTCTGTAGAGAGCTAAGAAGTGGGACTTGTGCAAAATGTTGCCTTTTACAAACATCGTATAAAACTGTGAGATGATACCAGACATGTTTCAAACGGCAAATAAAGCGCAGTACAACAGCACAGCCCTCGAGACTCTTCTGAGAAGGATGGGTTGGTTTCTTTTTTCATTTAATGTTCCGTCTCATAATTCTGGGTTGCAGTTGTAGACAACATACTTCTTCCCTTCCGCCTCTCGTTTCTCCTACAAGAATTTGTCATAATTGAAAGGAATTTCGCTTATGACCATAATTTCAAAATGCATCCAGGGGAGAGACAGGCGTGGGACTTGCTTTGGGGAATAAAAGCTGGTTTTTTTCAGTTTTGTAATTTCTAGCCAAGAAGGGTCAGACTTGAACAAGCAGAATCTTTGGCTTATCCCATGTATCATGCATCTGTAGAGAAAAATCACTGTTCTAACAGCAAAGCGATTGGGTTTTTTAACATCTCGTCTTTTGATAACTTCAGGGATTTGGTCACCAAGTGTCACTTGTTGCTCCTGAGCATGGAGTGAGCTACTGCATTTTTAAAATGGCCTCAAATAACTTGCATAGATGTCAGCTTACCCTTGATATGCTCTGAATTGACTATTTTACTACTTTTTTCTGGAATGAGCGCCTATACTTGGTCATACCGGTTTGCATAGAAGCTCTCCTATCCTTTGGTAGAAGCTTGGTGTTATTTCACAACCCCTCAAAGCTAGAAACTCACCTTTCACTGAGAAACACGCTTCCTTGTCGGTAGGGCAAGTCGCTGAACGCACGTGTGACATTCACGGCGGTGTCCTTACCACGCCGTGAGCCTGGAGAGGTAAGCGGCAAGGACGCGGCCCGTGTCGGCTCCCACTTACAGCTGGTTGGAGTCAATAATTGCACTGGGGGGAGAGGGCAGGGAGGAAGGACGGCTGGCATCTCTAGCTCGCTTCGGTAGGTTGCAGTTGGCCCTGTTTTGGAGGAGAAGGCGTTTTTCAGCAACGTGTTGCTGCGCATCGCTTACAAACGTGGCCCGGCACTTGCAGAGCAGAGGATGTGCTGGTAAGGACAACCCCAGCTACGTGGCAAGGGGAGAGTTTTGTCCTTAACGTTGTACAATATAGATATACACCCTGCAAACGATGACGGTCATCAAGGAAAGCCGCCCGTTCAGTCCATCAAAAACCGCCAAGCTAATGATGGGCTGGGCAGATAATCGCGGGAGAGTTAATTGTAAGGTTCGATATGGCATCTTGTCAGCAGAGATAAGTTGTCACGTTTTCCACTTGAGCTGAAACTAAATGATTGTAAAATAAGTTATGAGTGTCCTTGGGCCTGTCTGCCAGAATGATGGCTAAGAATACATTCCTGGCCCATCAGTCTCAAGCAGCCCGCTTGATATTTATGCGAACTGAATGTTATTTTATTCCCCCTCTAGTCATGCTTGTCAGCTTCCCGAGTGAAAAGTGAAACTGCTTCTTTGACTCATACTTCAAGTATTGAAGCTCGGAGAGGCCGCAGATTGTTATTATTATTACCAGTATTATATATTTTTGCGGGCGCGCGTTGAACGTTGATGCCCGATTGGGAAGAACTAATGGCTGACATTGAACGCGCGGGATGGCTGCAAAACAGCCCATCCCAGCCCAGTGAAACGCGTCTTATGAGTTCCAGTGCCTCCGTCGAAGCTGGTTTAGATGTGGAGTAATGAGGCGCTTGCTTTTTTAATTTGGCATGCCTTTTTCCTTGCCTTTTTTTTTTTTTAATATATTTAACAGCGCTGGTAGTGGTCGTCTGTTCTCAGGCGTGGTAATTGATACAAAATAAAATGCATTATTTGTATTCAGTCAGGAGTATGAAATTGCATTCAGCGGGCTGAAGCCTGAACTCATTTACAGTTTTCCGAAGCCGGGCTTTCAGGAGCCCTCTTTTCAATTTGAAGAATACCTTGTCAGGCGAGAGAAGTAGTGGGAAATGGGAGAGCGCGGCGTGTAAGCCTGGTGGCTTTTGATTGCTCATATTTTAAACCGGGAGAATGTTAAATAACTCCCATCTTCAAAGGGTGGTCTCCGAAACCGGGAGCACGGGGCATTAATACACCAACAATATCAGCTCGGCGCCTGTTTACGAGCGGCGCGCGTTTCTTTGCTGGTTGAGGGGGAGGGAGAGCTTCGGGCTTTTTGCTGCGCAGCCGTTTGACCCAAGGACGGCAGGTTATTACCTGGAAAGGGCTGTGGATGGCGAGGATTTACCATCGGAGGTTAATTCTTCAGCTCTCCGACGCGAGTAGTCGAACCGTACGTCTGTCATTTTTCAGAGCTCATGAGCAGGTTTCTTTGGTGCAATTTATAGCCTGGAAATTAGACCGAGTCGCAGTGAGCGTGCAGATCTACCTTAACATTTTTTAACAAGGATCTTGCTAAAATACACTGAAATTTTCATTAATACTGAAAAATACATTCAGGGGTTTTGCGTCAGGGTGCGGTTTCTTCACTGTTTCACATGTCTGGGTGTTGTGGTTTTGTTTAGTGAGGGGGGGTTATGGCAGCAGCTTCTGTAGGAAACTGCTAAACGTTGTTTCCCCTTTGTTCAGGGGACTCTGCTGGGCCTAGGGCGGACCCGCTGCTGGCCAAGGCTGAGCACATTGGTAGCAGAATGTTCCCTGATAACGCCTCTGCGATAACGTATTTAAGAAGGGGAAAACAGAAAAAAAGAAAGGAGAAGATGTGAAGCAGCTGAGCGGGGACAGAGGCGCAGAGGGGGAGGCGCGAGCCTCATGGGCCTTGCAGGCCTCACCCTCTGGCCTCCCGCCAGGCAGCCGACTGGGCCAGACTCAGCCCGGCCCGGCTGCAAGAAGTGGAGAGGAGATGAGATGGGTGATGTGAAGAGATTCTGGGAGGCGTCTGCCAGCCTGTTGTGAAGAACTTTTCTTGTGAGAGAAACAGCTGCAGACACCAAGGTCAGTGCAGAAGGAGGGGGAGCAGTAATGCGGCTCCTGGCCAAGATTCCCCTGCAGCCTGTGGTGATGACCATGGTGGAGCGGGTTGTCCTCCTGCAGCCCGGGGAGCCCACGGAGGAGCAGAGATCCCCCTGCAGCCTGGGGAGGACCCCACGCCGGGGCAGGCGGGTGCCTGAAGGCGGCTGTGGCCCGTGGAGGCCCTGCTGGGGCAGCCGTTCTGGAGGGGCTGCACCCCGTGGAAGAGATGACCCACGCCGGAGCAGTTCCACGAAGAACTGTGGCTGTGGGAGGGACCCCACGCTGGAGCAGGGGAGGAATGTGAGGAGTTCTTCCCCCGACGATGAAGCAGCGGCGTAAAACAATGCGTGATGAACTGACCGCAACCCCCATTCCCTCTTCCCCCCTGTGCCGCTCAGGGGGGAAGGTGGTAGAGATAATGTTAAGCCCAGGAGGAGGGAGGGGTGGGGGGAGGTTATCTTGTTCTCTGTCTCATTCTCCTGCTTTGGTTTTAGTAATGAATGAATGGTTTTCCCCAAGTCGAGTCTGTTTTGCCCGTGACGGTAACTTTAAGGATCTCTCCCTGTCCTTATCTCAAACCTCGAGCCGTTTTCCTTATATCATCTCCCATGTTCTCTTGGAGGGTGAAGGGAGTGAGAGAGCGACTGCGTAGTCTGGTCCCGAGCGGGGCTGAACTAGGACACTGCGGCATCACGGTTGACGCTGGCGTCACGCGCGGCGATGAACAGAGCCCTCGTGCGTGACACCAGCCTCAGGGACTGGAGCACTACGGCACGTGTCTCAACATCGCACATATTGGGAAAAAAGGCTTTTGGGAGGCCTAGGAAGGAGTGGTAGAGGTGTTTTTTCTTGGATCTTTTCTCCACTTGAGTAAAATGGAATAAGTCTTTCTGAAGTGAAAGGTGAGACTGAGGCCTGTCCGTGTGCCACTTGTCTCGTATTTTCTGAAGGGGAAAAAGCGAAGCGTTTTGAGAAATTGTGTTAGATATGAGCAAGCCTTCTTGGCTGGTCCGGTCTCTGGGATTTTTCCATTCTCTTTATTAATTTTTTGGATTTTCACGAGCAAATGAAAATCAACGAGAGATGTTTTTGGTGCTCCGTGACAGGCCTTGCCGGCACAGCCAGGCCTCTTCCTTATCAGTGCCTGTCTCAACACAGCAATTTTATGTTATTGCTGCAAAGGAGGGGGGTTTGTATGTTTTTTGGGTTGTTTTTTTCTTCTTTTTAAGTACCCAGCATAGCAAACTTTCTTAAGTCTCAAACTGGAGGTGAATATTTAGGATTAGCAGTAACCAACTTGCATCCGTGGCCGTGCCTCTGTCCTGCTGGCATCCTTTTTGGCCTCTCCTCATCTTTCAGCATCAAGGAGCCAACAGTATCCATGTCCCCTTTGCCAAGGGCGTGCTGAGCACTGGCGTGGATTCCCATCAGGATTTCCCTTCCTTTTCACCTGGAGAGACAGCGGACCCTGGCCGGGATAACTACTTTGAGCGTTTCTGTGTCAAATAATTAAAATCTCCTATACAGATCCACAGTAAATACATTCCCATGTTTCTCTTTGGTGGTTAAATATTTGAGAATTGGTTTCCAAGTAGTGGGCATCGAGAAAACACCAAAAATCCTTATTATAAAGCTTATGTTTGATTTGGTTTTTATTGCCAGGCAAACAGGTACATAATTTATTCCCCGGTAGTAACTTGCAGCACAGTTGTGCTTAGCAGGTGGTAAATAAACTTTATTAGAAGAAAACAAAATAAGTGTTTCTTTGTCAAATAGGCAGATGTATGGGGATATAACTACTCAAAAAAATCAAAGGTTGCTTTGTACGTAGTCTTTGGCTTGTTATTTTTCTAGCATTTCAATTCATCTTAAGTGCAATATGGTGCCTAACCAAGGCTCTGGAAACAATTTCACTTTACGTGATAGCACACGCTTTAAGTGAAGCGTAGGATGTTACGTTACATTTTATAATTAAAACCTAACCGCACTAAACATGGGATTATTTTTCTTTGTTGGGAGCAGGTAGGAAGTGACCCTTTATCACACAATATTAATTGTACCATGTGTTCCCGTGTTTTCCCACCTTTATTCCCATCCCCACCTTTCTGCGTGCGTCCGTCTCTAATATTAACGGAAGCACGTAGCGTTCAGAGGATGCTGGGGTGTCCCTTCCGTTATTTATCAAAATGTCCTAGCGTTACATAAGTTAATTTTAGGATCAGTAAGATCTTTGTAAGAAAGAGCAATTGGAAGTAATAAAAGTTATTTCCCTTTTTTTTTTTTTTTCTTTTTTGTGCGTTCTAGGTGGCCTGCTTCTAAAATTGATGCGGAGTCCTGATGATTTAATAGGACTTGAATCAGAACTTCAGCCAAGTTGCTTTTTTGTAGCTTTTGGAAAAAGTAAAGGATATTGTTAGGAGCCTTGGGGAGTCAGTGAGCTCAAGAAATTAGCAAGTTGTATCTTGGATTCTAGCAATCATTAAGTTATGCAGCA